>CM060863.1:40966715-41045929 GCA_030737845.1 Acorus calamus | reverse complement strand
CGCCCGGTCTACGTCCTCATGAGGGCCATAAACACCGGAGCAACCCCACTTCATCCTGTTCGTTTATCCTCCAACAGAATGGAAAGCGAGTGCCTGCCTACCGATCTGTTCATGACCCTCCAGTAGCTCGAGTTCCAGCAGAACAGAATCCCGCCAGCCGCTCCCCTGCTTCCTTGAATGCCCATTCGTCCAATAGTCCGCCCCAAGTTCTTGCACTATCCGCCTATCCACCACTTCCATCTTCGTTTCCTGGATGCAACAAATTTGAGCCCTGTGTGCCGCCACCAAGTCTCGAATAGCCCTCCTTTTTGCGGGTCGTTAAGGCCCCTGATATTCCATGTGATGCACTTAAACATGAGACAACTATGTATGCCCCTTTCACCCTTCTTCCACACAAAAGCAATCTGTACTTCAGGGCCCTGCATCCTTGTTGAGGCTCCTGGCTAGGTGCCTGATTGACCTCTGTCGGGCCACCGACTCCCCGCCACACCTCCTGCACCCTCACCGTGTTCACTTGTGCGTCCGTAGCACGGGAGCCTCCATGTCCTCTTGAACGAATGGACCACATGGGCCAAACTCCCCCCTTAGGCTATTCACGAAGCCTGAATTGTGTCTCTGATCGTGCACCTTGAAGCCCAAGCCATGGGCGCGGTCTTGCGCCAGTTTGACTCCCATCGGAGCCCTGTTGCTCGTTCTGGATCTGGAGGATGTGTTTGGTTCGCATGAAAGTGCGACCTCCCCCACCCCATGCACCCCATGCAACGTTGTTGCCATGTCCGTGTCGAGCTCCCTAGACGGGTCGGGTGAAGAACTTCTTCCGACTAACTCATGGGTTTGCGCCACAAGACTGCCAAGAAAAAAAGGCTGGGCAATTTGATCGCCCAACTCATTCCGTCGGATCCAAGTCCATTGGCGGTTCAGGCCCACGGACTCTGGCCCATATCTTCCCTTGTCGGACCCTACAACAAGGCCACTAGACGGCCCATCCCATCTTGGTCCATTTATCTCAATAGGTTCACCAACCCCACCTTGGGATCCCTCCTGACAATGGAAGCTTCCTTCACCTCTTTCTGACAAGAGCACGACCCCTGCTCCCACCCATCCTCGTTGTCATGTCGTGAGACGCTCCTCTTTATCTCCGCAGACGTGACGAGGTGTATTTCGGATAGCAAAGTGGGCCTGATGACAGATGTCAGTCCTTGCGTGTCGTCTACTCCTCCACAGTGAAACGGCTCCCTGTCATATAGTACTTCACCTCCTGCCATTGACCGTGCTAGACGACGGCTCGGCTCACGCCGCATCTCTGAAGAAGGTCGGCTGAGCCTCCTCTTCCTCCGGTGGGGTTCACGGCCCCTACTTTGCTTCTTCGGTGGGCTGCGAGAGTTCTCCACAGGATTTTCCCTGACCAAGTCTGCCACGACATCCTCGCCGTCCCAGGCGTCCTTCTGGCCGCCACATAGATGCGGTACGCCTCTCGCCGTGCCCCGCCACAATACACCTTGGCCACCTCCGCCAAATCCCCGACACGAGCGTGAGATTGGCAAACGCCACTCCCTCTCGTCAATCCCCTGTCCCCGGAGTTCAGTGACCGTACCGAAGCTCTGTAAGAGTGTCCGCAGGCACTCCCCATGTTGCCAATGTAGAGGCAACCCTTCCAGCCTCAGATGCCACCGTAGGTTTCAGAAGGCGTGGCGCCAAACTCCGGTGCCCATGCAAAGAACCTAAGCCGCCCCTTGCTTCCCTGAGTAACTCCACGTCTCACCATTTGCCTCGGAGTTGAGGGTTCATAACCTTCACAATGAAAGTTCCAAACCCTAAAGCCCTTTCTATCGACCAGAAATCTTTCCCCCAAGCTTCCCCAATCCCCCGGACACCTCCTCCTCCGATGGGAACCAGCCCTCCGCCGTGACCACCACGCAACACCTAAGCACCCTCTCCTCCACTCGAGGATTAAATCCTTCCCCCATCTGGAGCTCGAGTACCTCCTCCTGCTGCCCAGCCGGCTCCCTCGCCACCCTCCGTTGGTCGGTGTGACAGGCGAAGGCCATGTGCCCCGGCCCCCCACATCGCCGGCAGATCAAGGCTCCCTGCACACATTGCTCCAATGTCCCGCGCCTAGACATCTGAAGCAACGAGAGCTGTGTAACTTGGGAGTTCCCAACCCTCTCGACCCTTCCCCGTTCGAGCTGCTCCTCCAACCTGCCCGCCTCCTCGTGTCCGCCATGTCCCCGTCCGCCCTTCTCCTCCGCTTCAGCCTTACTCGCCAGCCCTCCTCGCTCGCCTTTCTTTCCACCCAGCGCGTCATCAGATCGATCACTTTGCAGCCAATGCAACTCAACGTGAAAGAGAGTTAAAGCTGCTACTATATTCTATACGTTGTGCACTGCTCATGGTTTGGGTTTTCGGAATCTATGGCCTAACCTAATATCGTCGTATATTTATATTATAAAGTTTGCCTTCTCTTTTCATAAGCTTTATAATATTTGATAATACAGAACGTGTTAAAAGTTATAACAAAATGGATTTGTACGCTTTTAACCGGTCAACGAAACTTATGTCTACGTAAAAAGTTGTGGACATACGTGCACTCTTTAAATGCATGGAGAATCAGACAACACGATAAACAAAGCAAACAAACGAAAAAGAAGAAAAAAAGGCACTTTAGGGTTCCTCTCACTTTTATTTGATGGAGTGGTTGAAAAATGTTTCGTATTGAGAGATGTTTTTTTGTAGTTATATATAGTGAAGGGAATGTGTTTAGTTTTATTAGGGTTTTGTATTCCATGGTGGGATGTAATCCCTCCCTCCGGATGTAGATTTATGGTTTTTAATTAGTTTTTCGTGTGCACCTACTAGGCTACTAATCAAACTTTACAGCACATCTGACCTAACAATCGGACGATTCGGCTTCAAAAATTGTCAATAACATGAGTTTCGTTCAGAAATCAATTTGAGATTATAACTATATATAGTTTAATATGATATATATGCATATATATTGGGTGAGATACTTTTATCAGGAAAATATAAGAATGAAAAAGGACATTTAGTAGTTTTTACAGCTTACTTTAATATTAATTAATTGATCAGTTGGAATAAGTTGGGTCAAGGTCCGGACACAGAAGGGAATAATGTGATAATCAAATTAAAAGAAAAGCCTTCTCGTATTCAAAATTATGAATTTGAAAGGTTGTTAATTAAGATGTATCTTTGACTGTTAAGAAATCCTGAATCTCTGTTGAGAGTGAAATGTGTGATGAGACATCACTTTGAGGCATCGAATGAGAAATATTAATGAGATTGTGTTAAATTCACAGTTGAAACACTTACTTTATTATTCACATTTCACAAAGTTTAGAATTAAGTACTACGTGCAAAAGAAGTTCTTAGTGAATTTTTCCCCTTGCTAGCTGAACATAGTTCCATTAGACTTCAGCAATTCTCTCTTCTTTGTTTTTTTTTTTTGGTAGTGGATGCAAACTATGCTTTAATAAAGCCAATACTATTTCTTACGTGTCTCAAAGTTATCAATTTTGACTCTACTTGTAACTCTAAATTTCCAACAAGTTGTTTGTGCATATGTAAAACGGCTCACATATATGGGGACTTGAATCCATAACTCAATGATTAACAAGAGAATTTACAACAAAGAAAGCTTAGGCTCGAATTCCAACATTTCAATAAAAGAAAATTACTTACATAATCTATCTCTGTAGCATATATATATATATATATGCTCGTATACCAAGTAATTCCAGATGGACACATGCACTCCCTTTCTTGTTTCAAATCGCATGTCAGGGTCCATGACCCCCTGTAGCCTTTCAGATGGACACTCTACCTTTAATTGGTTAAATAACACGAATTTCATTAATTAGGTGTGTTGCATTCAACACATAAGCGTGGTGTGTCCACCAATAGGATACACAACCAAGCCAATTAATCACATAGACTGCCTTGTGATCAGCCATAGATGATCTGATTCTCTCCTTATCAAAATAGCTAGGTTAGGTACCTAGAAATGGACTCAAAATCTAATATAGGTACAAGGTAAGTTAACTTGTGATCGCAATTATTTTTGCCATATATAGGTGCATACTGCAAATTTGCACCACCAATTTAGCTTTTGTTCTTATCCCAACAAATTAAATCCACAAATAACTTCAATTCCACCTTTCAAGTAAGACAATCATCCAATAATAATGTGTAAAACAAATAAAATAAAAAATTTGGATCGATACAATAAAACCCGGGATATTTAAATAGAGAGAGATAGTGACCTCTCTAAAAAGACTTTGATTAGACAAAGAATAAGTGGTGAAAAAAAGAAGTGAAGGAACGTATGGAGAAAAATAATACAGATCTTGTTTGTTATAAAAATAATCAAGATTTATCTTTATCATTTTGTGAGTGTTTTGATAAATATGAATAATAACAAAGTTGATTTTTTTTTAAAATCTTTTGATTTTTAAAATTTTAATATTATGTCAAAGTAACCCTGAAAACCTGAAAAAAATTTAACATACCCAAGGCCACATATAAGTTAAAAAACATTGAAAAATGGAAGCTATGAATAGGGAAAAATTTTATAATGAAAGGGAGATCATCTTGAAAGGAAGAAAAACTTTCTTTTGGATGGGTTTTTGTGCCCATCTGTAGCAACAGATTTGCTTGCCCCAAAAACACCACAATTTTTGTCCCCACCAAAAACCATCCACTCATTTATTGGTCTCTGTGCTTTCTTTCCCGAGAATATCACCCTAAACAAGAAGCACAAACAAACATGCAATAGTGTGGATTATATTGGATATTATAAATGCAAGGTTATTCCGCATATAATTTGTAGATTATGAAAGCTTTCAGTTTTCAGTCTCTTTCCAAATCTTACAAATGTACTTTATCTGGTTATCATATTAATAAAAAAAACTTGGAATATTTCATTCAAGAATAGTAATAATATAAATGAACCTATGAGAGTGGGTCCACGTGATGTTACATTGTGAAATTAATTGGCATTGACTATTAATATTGTTTTTTAAGTAGGGTAAAATTATAATTTTATTTTTAACCTTCATTTCAAGGACTTTGATACAACTAAGTCCTAAATTTTTTCTTCAATTCATATGCATATATTTAGAGGTCATATGTATTTATATAAAATAAAAGAAAATCTCATTCAAATGTATATATGAACTCAAATAAAAGGTTTGGACGATTTTAGGGTTGAGAGTATCATTTTTCGTTTTTCAAATGTTCACACATGATCTCCTAGAGTTTGAGGATAAATTTTGTTTAGAAAAAAGTTATTACCATTCATAGCTGATGACTCCAATCATTCTCGAACAAATGTTTGAGGATAAATTTTGTTCTAGGACAAGTAGTTTACGGAGTACAAATCTTATCAGTAAAAGATACAAGGATGACTAGCTCCTCCTTCACTCAAATAGGAGGCAGAGACCTACATGACAAAACAGACGTATTAATTGGAAGAAATAATTGGTGACAGTTTTCATACAACTGTCAATGGTATAGATGGCGCTTATAGCTGTCAAAGTCGACGAAGTCAATTAGGTCCCACGTAGCGGGCCTAAGGGCCCACAACTTAAAAGATTCTACCATGTTAGCAAGGCTTAACAAATATGCTAGAATTTACCTATAAATAGATGTGTACCCCCAGCAAAATGAAGTACATTAATATTTTTTTTCAATGAGATGTCTTAAAATTCATGTTTTTCTGACTTGATTATCGGATCACATATGACAGACACCATGCCAGTATCAAGACAGCTTGAATTCACGATGGTGTTTGAATCATCACCAACTTTCTTCAGACCTGCCTTTAGATTTCTTTGATTCCATCCGGATCTAACATTAGGAGAATGATATATATATTCTTTCAATTATATATATATATATATACATGCGGGCGATTACGTGCGGCGAACGGCGGGTGCGGCCACGACGTGGGCCATTTGATCGCGGGTCCATCGCATTCAATGGTCGACGTGAATCGCACCAGACCGTCCGATGCGATGGACCCGAGATCGACGACCCGTGATCGACCCCGCACCCGCCGTTCGCCGCACGTAATTACCCATATATATATATATATATATATATATATATATATAATATATATATATATATATATATATATTATATATATATATATATATATATATATAATATGAAGCGATTAGGTGCGGGTGTGGCCGTGACACGGGCCGTCCAATCACGGGTCCATCGCATCCGACCGTCGGATACGATAGACCCGTGATCGCTACCGCATCCGCCGTTTGCCGCATGTAATCGGCCCCCTATATATATATATATAGTGAAATGATTACGTGCGGCGAACGGTAGGTGCAGCCGCGACATGGGCCGTCCGATCACGGGTCCATCGCATCCGACGGTCGGATGCGATTCACATCGACCGTCGGATGCGATTGACCCATGATCGGACGGCCCATGTTATATATATATATATATATATATAATATATATATATATATAGACGTGATTACGTGCGGCGAACTGCAGGTGCGGCAGCGATCGTGGGCCGTCGATCATGTGTCCATCGCATCGGACGGTCGGGTGCGATTCACGTCGACCGTTGGATGCGATGGACCCGCGATCGAACGGCCCACGTCGCGGCCGCACCTGCCGTTCGCCGCACGCAATCGCCGGCATATATATATATTATATATATATATATAATATATATATATATATATATATATATATATATATATATATATATATATATTCCATAACTAACAATTGATGAATAAGATACCTCTCTCTACTTCTCTTCTCTATATGCTGAAGCCTTTGTTTATGCATCCTTATGTTTATGTATTCTACTTAGTTTATAACAATTTAACTAAAATAAGATAGATTTCTTATAGTTCAATTCACAATGAATCAATTGTACTAAGATTTTTGTTATTAAAATACAAATGATTGCCAGTGATCTAGGCACAATTTAATTACCAAATGCATAAAAAAATTAGTTTATATGGCCCTTGTATGACTCAATGACTCATCATATGAGATGCACTGATGTATGACAAATTTGAAAAGAAATCATCGTAGAATATTTGATTTTAAATTTGTCATTAAAATAAAGTTTTATGAGATTTTTGTCATTTATAGATAAACCTTATTATTTAAAATCATAATAGTCACTTGTTGAATTATTATTTTATTTTATTTTATTTTATTTTAATAATTGTTATTATAATTGTTACTTTATTATTTTTAATAGAGTCATAATTGACATTATGAGTATATATTTAATGTTTGTGGCATATATAAGGAGTGTCACTATCTTTTGTAAGGGACAACATTTCATCAATTAATAAAAATATATTATCTTGTTATTTTCATTGTGGATTCAAAAAGTCTATAGGATCTTGACGTAGATCAAATTCTTTATCATTTCACACCGCGCTAATATGTCTCTAAATTACGCTTTCGTTTTTTTAAGATCCAATTATTCTAGCGCAACTAAACAAGTTTATTTAAAGAGTACGGTTAGCCACAATTTTTTTTATAGCCTTAATTCCAGTCTCATATGCGTTGATAGAAAATCATTGAAACATATATTCACATTAACGAGATATATGCTTTGATAAATTTTTTACACATTATCTATAAATGCATCCAAACAATTCATTGGAATATGTATTTTATTTTTTTAAAAAAATATGTACTTCATTAGAGGAGATATGAAAACTAGAATTGAAACTGAAAAATGGATTGTACGTGACCACATTTAAATTAAACAAGATTAATAATTCCGGATAAAATTCCTTGAAATCAAGCAAATATAATCTTTTGAAACGTTTATTAACACAATTTTTTTTTAATCCAATGTCCCTAGCACCACTAGCACCACTAACTTTTAACGTGTTCATAAGAATTATGAGACAAAAAGTGGACCACAAACTTGAATATAAAACAGCTGCACGTCCAATTGAAACTCTTGTGTTCTGGAAATGTTTACAAACAATGCCAAAGTGGGAACTGTTTTAGAGGACCCAGATTCAATGTGTAACATAAGGCCACCCAAAATGTGGTCCCCCAGGGGACCAGACCTAACTCAAGGTGGTCCCCGGCCGGGGACCACCGGCAGCCAACCCCGGATCGACATCAATCGTGGACACTTAATTTTAGACGGCGGGGCCGCATCGGCCCCGGAACTTGTCGGGGCATTGACAATCCATTCCGCCGCCCGGTGATCTAATGACTCAAAACGAGAAATTGAGATGATATAATGGAGTCGGTTTTACCATTTTTTATTTCAAAAAAACGTGACTGAATGTATTGTTTTTTAAATAAAAAATCAAATGTTAGGACTAAATAGAAGACAATAATGGATTTGGAAAATGTCATATTCGACCTCGTTCTTAGCTCAAATATAGTCTATTTTACATTTTTATATATATGAAAATAAAGTATATACCCTTTTATATACCCTATTTTACAAATTTTTTTTTATGTATGGACTCTTTTATAAAATGAGTGAAAAAAATTCTACGAGGTATATATATTTTGTTATAGTGAGTGTAGGTGGTAAATGAGGTTTTAAATGGTACTGTAAAATGGAAGTGTAGGTGGTAAATGAGGTTTTAAATGGTACTGTAAAATGGATTGCGTACAACTAATACTCAATGTATTTTAGTCAATTGGGCCTTCCAAGCTTAAAGCCCAGAGGTATTCCAAGAAACACATCAGAGGGTGGTTTGTTCTAATAAGCTAACATCATGTATAATTTTTCTAAAGGCTTTTGTGTGTTGCCTCTTGTGATGGTAACCTCTATGTTTTAATATATTATGGTGGCTAAAGATCTTTTCATTTTAACATAATTTGGATGGTCAATTTCAACCATCTTATATCATGATAGAGACAAGATTTTATTGAATTTGGGATTGTTACTATCTTGCATAGAATATCTAGCAATAAACAAATTGAATAAAGTCACCACTCAATAATGCTGGGCCAATATACACAAAAAAAATTAAATCGCTTTCGATGTGGGTTGATGGTGTGGACGTTATATGCAATTTTTATTTACAATCCCCAATTATAGTCTCACATCTCTAGCAATGTACATGTTTTATTAAGATGAAACATATACACTTTTAAGTTTATTAAAAAAAAAAAGGAAAAGCACAAAAAAAAGTCTTCTAATGATAAGAAATATCCAAAACTGCTTATTTGAATAATTCTATAAAAAAATCACATTTAACAATCATATAACCCAAAATGACGTAAATGACCTTCTCTCTTGTAATTTTAAAATCTCTCTCTTCATGTTTAAAATTTTTCACATCATCATTTAATTGAAAAATAATATCAATATTAGAAATTATTTTTATTTGATAGTGGATTACATGTTTATAAGAATTATGGCATAAAAATATTAATATTGTCAAAATTGTCATTCTTAAATTTATAAGATTAATTTATTGGATTTTTTTTTCTACTTTTTAAAATTTTTTTCAATTTTTTCTTATTTATATCTTATAATTTCTTATAAAAGGATTTTTTTGTATAATATTAAACATACGTAAGTTTCCCAAAGTTTTTATAGACAAATGTCTAACAAAATATTTAATAACGAAAAATTTTAATTTTTTTCAATTTTACTCTTAATGGTGTATTTAAATATATAAAAAATAATAATAAAGGCCATGCACAAATACATTTTTTACTATTTATCAATATTTGTAATTAGGGTGTTAAACAATTAAATATGTATAATAATAGATAACATAAGGTAGTCAAGTCATTTTGTTTTCTCAATTTGTGAAAGAAGAATTTTTTACGTAGAATTTTTAAAAATGATTTATACGAGTATTTCTAAAACTTAGATGATTATTTTGGTCATTTCCAAAATAAATAGATCCAACCGGAATAGAATTTGTGAGGGGCTTAACTTTTAGTTCGATTTTTAAAGCCTTTTTGAAAAAGAGGCCTAAACAATCGGCCCAACTCGTCGACGGCCCAAGTCCAGATAACTAATGAGCTGGGCCGTGGGCTGAGAAGGAAATTTAAATCCAAGAGAAGGAAATTTTTATGTACAATCTTTTTTCTTTTTTGGTCTAAATTTCAGGCATGTATGTTTTGAATTTTTTTTAAAATAGTATATTTTATTCGTATATATTTTTAATAAAAAAAGAAATATATACTTTAATGAATTGCATGAATTCATTTATAAAAAAAAAGAGTTAAAACATTTGAGTCTCTCTAAATGTCCATAAAGCCATATAAGTTCTTGCAAACTTGGAGTCAGACATATAAGTCCTTTAAACTGCTATGATTAGTCAATCAAATACACGGGTTAACTTTTTTTAATTAAATTTAATGGGATATTCTTATAATATTCCATCTATGTGAAATTGAACACCCACTAAATTATTGAAAAATAGAAAAAACATATATATCCTTTAAATGACCATTTTGCCCTTTATTCTCTTTCTTTTACGGATTTTGACGATATTGTTGCATATTACTCATTTTTTTTAAACGATTGTAATTGTGAGGATGATTTTATTTATATATTATATTTAATATACTATAGATATTACTTAAATTTATTTTTTACATTTTGATGAGGTAATTACACAAATTAAAAAACTTCCGTTAATCACTATATTGTACATTGTAGAGAGTATAATAGTAAAATCACACCCATGATTAATTTTAACCATGATGGATTAATAATGATTTCACAATAGAGATATATTAAACATTTTCTGTGTTTCTAGGAATGTAATTATCACACACCAAGTTTACAAGGATTTATATAAGTTTATAGAGACCCAAAGGTATTTACCTTCTTAATATATGAATATAACACCCTCCCCTGGGGGGGGGGGGGGTGGTTGTTCGACTCCCAACCTTAAAAAAAAAAAAATCCTAAGAAAATGCACTCGTGATGTCGTTATGAACATTTTATAAACTTAGTTACATGTGTTCGATGGCTTTACATGTTTGGCAACAATAAAGCTTGTTGTAGACAGGACAGAAGTAGATTCGGCCAGGGGATCAAGGTCAAGGTGTTGCAGTTTCTTGTCCAGGCAGCTATGTGAGTAGGCCTGTCAACGCGACCCGACCCAGACTCGATTACACGTGTAATATATCCGACCCGATTTGGACCCGACCCGGCGGACCCGAACAAACAAACGGGTCGGGTCCACCCCGCCCCGACCCGTTGGACCCGAGACCCGATTGTTTTATTAATATATGCTCATATATTATAAGACTATTAGTATTAGTTGATAAATAATTTTATTCTTACTTAACTTATGTTTGTATCCATAAGTTCATAAATCATAATCATAACATTTTTTTCGTTGTGTTGATGTTACAACTTGTAAGAACTTGATTGTTTAATATGTAATAAACTTAGTAATGTATTGTCGTCGGGTTGTTTTGGACAATTAACTTATTAGCTTTTAAATTTGTATAATTAATTAGTTTGTTGCATAATTTATGTTTATTATTTAATTTAATATGTTAGTGTTTATTGTTTTGAATGTTGTTTTGGTTAATATTATTTTGAATGTTTGTATAATTATTGTTATCTTTATTGTTTAGGTTAATATATTTTTTATGTTAGTGGTTATTATTTTGGATATTGTTTAATAATTCATTTACTTCTTTTGAATTGTATAAGATTATGTTCAAACATAGTCTCATTAATTAATGTTTTATTATAAATTTTTTAAATAGAATGATAAAGCAAACAAATATACGAGTTCTTCCTCTTTTTTTTTTTTTTGCCAACCATCCGGGTCGGATCGGACCCGGACCCGGACCCGACAGGTCTGGGTCGGGGTCCGGGTCCGGGTCCACATTTCCCTGGACCCGCCGGGTCCTAGATTGGATCCGGACCTGTCGGGTCTTGCCGCGGGTTGGGTCTGGATCCACCCCGACCGGACCCAGACCCGACCCGTTGACAGGGCTATATGTGAGCGTTATGATTGTCTAAGGATCATCTCATTTTCAAGAGGACGCCAATGTATTTTGAGAATGTCTAAGACATGAGACATGGTTTTGAGTTTTCATTTCAAATTGGGATAACTGTTCATCTAAGACATGAGACATGGTTTTGAGTTTTCATTTCAAAATTGGGATAACTGTTTATAGTTTATCTCGATTATTTTTTATACCAAACAGAAATAAGCTATTCTTCCACTCACTTGTCCCCATAATTACATTTTATCCCCCCACTAATCCCTTGCCAAATTAGATAAGGGTTAAGATTTTGATAATAAATTATCATAATTTTAGGGGATAAAAAATCCATCAATTTTATTCATATTTACATTTGTCAAATTTTAGATAAAAAATGGGAATAAATGCTATCCAGCCTTTAGGTGGAGAAAATATTCCCATTTTCATTTTAAAATTGAAACAACTCTTCGCAATTCATCCTAATTATTTTTTGGGTTTTTTTATTTTTACTTCCCCACAAACCATCGTATTTAGCGATCACTCTCTCACTTCTTCGTATTTGGGTTTTACTCCCTGAGAGAGACCTATCTGTAAATTATTTAATTTTTTTAGTTCCTGATAGGGAGTAAAAATGAATTATCCTTTAAATTTGGAGAGTAAAACCCAAATACGAAGAAGTAAGAGAGCTATCGTTAAATACGATGGTTTGTGGGGAATAAAACACAACACACCTTTGAGGCAAGAAAATGGATTCAAGGGTCAAATGGTAACTCAAAAGGACTTATATGTCTTTTTCTGTGTTTTCAATGACTTATTAAATGGAAAAAAAATTTAACTCAAAGATTAAATTAACTAACTATAACAGTTTAAATGATGTGTATGTTTGCATAGACTCATTTATCTTTAACCCAAATATATATATTATACTGAAAAAATTTATCTGGCTAACACATGAACAAGAATGGGATGGAAAAACAGTGTAGACGATCGGTGCACTATCAAAGGAAAATGTAAAACTCAGTCATTCAGTCTTTTGCGGTTCCAACACATCAGAAAATGTTTTTTTTTTTTTTCGAAACACGTCCGTCTAATAAAGCACATGCCTTAACAAAAAATGAAATATACTCAAACTAATTGAATGCGTATATATTCAACTAGAGATTTCATATACTGAAATAAGAATGTGGAATGACTAAATTTATCAAATACCCTGATAGGAGCATGTTTCTAAAGACGGGCACCATCATCTTCATCATAGTAAATGAATGACCCACCTAAACAGCTGAATCAAGAATCATTTGAACATAATGTCTTAAGTAACAATAATTATCCAACTCCCTTCTATTCTACAGGACACAAAAGAGACTTCCTTGCCTCCCATCTTCTACAAGTAACCTCATTTATGTAAAGCAAACTTATGAAATCTGAAACCTAGTTATCCATCCAAACAAAGCCGCACCATGGATTCAGTCATCACTTTTTAGTTTTGCCTCCTTTGCCTCCCTTGCCACCCTTCGCTGCAGCATTTCTCCACTTCGCATGAGGATCGCGTTTACGTGTGAAAGCAAACTCTCCGAATTTGTGACCAACTTTCCCTTCAGTGATCTTACAACGAACGAAAGATCTCCCATTATGAATTAGTACAGTTCGACCAACGAATTCTGGAATAATACACGATCTACGTGACCATATTTTCCAAGTGGCTCCTGCGGACTTTGCAGGGTCATCCGAGATAGCCTTTTCTGGCATCACCAGGTCAACAAATAAAAGATAAGCAGGGCCTCAAATGTGCATATACAACATAATGGAGATATATGTTGATTATATTAATTTGATAGACATCATTTTCAGCTCTACAATAATTTGTTGTATCATCATATCCAAATGCAAGTCAAAGAGTAAAATTTTGCGTTGAACAACATCCACAAAGCTAGTAAAGTCTCATAAATAAATGAATCTGTCACAAGTAATGCAATTAGGACAACAAAAATTTGGGTTACCTGACATGTGGCGAATAACATTGAGCATAGGCATCACAGGAGGCAATCCACTATATGAACTGTTCTTATATATGCTTTGCCTAATAAGGCCGCCAATTCTGTTGGAAAATGCCATTTGCTCGTGTATCCCTGTCCTTTTGTAAACCTGCATTAAGGATTGCATTTCTAGCATGATATCCTAAAAAAACCACAGTTGGCGTACATGGAAGAGCTTATTATATATACACAGTTACATTCACCTATTATAATCAAACACCCATGGTGGGGAATCATTCCTTGCATTAGGGGTATACGGGTATACATGCAAGGTTAATTGAATTTAATGGTATATTAAGAAATGGTGGTTTTCAGCAAAAAACACATGCGAATAAACATTTTTTAAGAAAGAACTTGGTCATGCATAGCTCACACTGCATCTTCATTGAACTTCATTGTCACCAAAGCAATAGTATTCTATGCACATCAATGATAATGATCCCCTATCAGTCAAGTCAAATTTCACTGTGTGTTTGAATGGTTCGAGATAAACTCTAGAATCCTCCGGTGTTTATTCAAAGTAATCTCTACATGTGACCTAGTAACGAAAGTATATCAACCATATTCCCACAATTATTTACATGAGTCCACAATAAACATCCATGTTTATCCATCGCATGCCGTTACACACAGTCCCTTTCAGTCTCCTTTCCAGTCCTAATTTCAGTCCTATATGTTGCGTTAGCGTCATATACTCACATTAATGAGATATATGCTTCATTAATTTTTTTAAAATTTTCCATAAATGCATCCATGCACTTTATTGAAATATTTGCCTCACTTTTTTTAATAAAAACATACACCTTCTGTGATGAGATATATTATTTAAAAAAAATCAAAACATTTGTGGACTGGAATTGAGGTTAGAAAATGGGTTTTACGTAACATCATCCTTATCCATTCAATCAAGTCAATTAAATTGACCAAATCATCTCCTCACATGTTGGTAAAGGTACCCATTCTCCACCGGGTGGTCTTGAGTTTGAGTCTTGTCCTATTGCATAAACTAGTTACATTGGCAGAAAACAACGAGAAGAGCCAAAATATGACTACAATAACTCATATTATTATGCAAATCCAGCCATAAATTTAGTGCTCAAGATGGGAAACCAAAACAAATCTGATTGGGGTCCATAACGCACGAATGTCACCACAGTGTTAAAATCTCATAACAACCATTCAACACAGACATTTTAGAATATGTAAAATTCTAGAATCAAATCTACATTTTATTTTAAAAAAAGACCAACAATAAATAGAGGATTCTTAATTTATTTTGTAAAATACATCTTAGTGAGTTGATTTGCTTACGAAATATGAGAGCTTGTAATGCCGTTTGCACACTTTGAAGAGAAGTTGCAATTGTTTCTTGACAGAATGAATGTTTTCTCTCTCTTATGTAAACATCAAATGCAGAAATGGACACCATCCATGTTCTCCAATAAAAAAATCCAACATTCCATCACCGAAAACTAAAAAAATCACCCATCAAAATTGATTTGTGAAATCCATACCATCAACAGAACAATCTGTGTGTGGCCCATGATATCGTTTAAATCTATTGTCATCTGCAACTTTTTCAGAGAGAGAGAGAGAGAACCTGGTGAAATTAGATATATGAATAGGTGGAAATCGACGGCGCCGGAGCTGAATAACAGTCGGCGAACTTCTAGCGGGCTGATCAAGAGCGATCAAGTCGGAAGTTGTCGCGGCAGGACCGCAGGAGGAGAAGAAGCCGTCGATGAAGAAGAAGACGGATGTCGCCGCGGCAGGAAGAGGAGAAGCCGTCGATGAAGAAGCCCTGCTCGATGAAGAATCCCCCTTTTAGGGCCGGCTTGATGAAGAAGAAGAAGACTGAAGACTTACACTTTCGGGCAGGACAAATGGGCTTTCATTATTTTTTTTAAAGTGTAAAACGGGTCGGGCAGGACAAACGGGCCTGCCCGACCCGTTTTACTTTCAAAATCTGTGCGCCCGCATTGTTGGTTTTTGGTCGTTAAAAAAATGCAGAAAATATCCGCATCCGATCCGAATCCGTATCCGAAAATGCAGAAAATATCCGATATCCGAAAAATCCGTATCCGTATCCGAAAAAATAATCCGTATCCGAAAATTTTCGGATCGGATACGGATATACCCCTATCCGATCCGAAAAATATCCGTATCCGATGGCATTAAAAAATATTAATATTAGTATTTAATATCTACCATTGGATTTTGATCAAGTGACTCACATTCTTTCTAATAGTTGTAAAATTAGGACTTGTGTTTGTGAATTTTAATAAAAATTCACAAATAAGTCAATTTTTGAACTTTAAATGAATAAAAATTTGTTATGTTTAATTAAACATAACAAATGTTTATTCTTTCTAATAGTTGTAAAGTTAGGACTTGTAAAATTTGTGAATTTTTAATTTTCACAAACACAAGTCAATTTTAAACTATTAGAAAGAATGTGAGTCACTTGATCAAAATCCAATGGTAGATATTAAATACTAATATTAATATTTTTTTAATGCCATCGGATACGGATATTTTTCGGATCGGATAGGGGTATATCCGTATCCGATCCGAAAATTTTCGGATACGGATTATTTTTTCGGATACGGATACGGATTTTTCGGATATCGGATATTTTCTGCATTTTCGGATACGGATTCGGATCGGATGCGGATATTTTCTGCATTTTTTTAACGACCAAAAACCAACAATGCGGGCGCACAGATTTTGAAAGTAAAACGGGTCGGGCAGGCCCGTTTGTCCTGCCCGACCCGTTTTACACTTTAAAAAAAATAATGAAAGCCCATTTGTCCTGCCCGAAAGTGTAAGTCTTCAGTCTTCTTCTTCTTCATCAAGCCGGCCCTAAAAGGGGGATTCTTCATCGAGCAGGGCTTCTTCATCGACGGCTTCTCCTCTTCCTGCCGCGGCGACATCCGTCTTCTTCTTCATCGACGGCTTCTTCTCCTCCTGCGGTCCTGCCGCGACAACTTCCGACTTGATCGCTCTTGATCAAGCCCGCTAGAAGTTCGCCGACTGTTATTCAGCTCCGGCGCCGTCGATTTCCACCTATTCATATATCTAATTTCACCAGGTTCTCTCTCTCTCTCTCTGAAAAAGTTGCAGATGACAATAGATTTAAACGATATCATGGGCCACACACAGATTGTTCTGTTGATGGTATGGATTTCACAAATCAATTTTGATGGGTGATTTTTTTAGTTTTCGGTGATGGAATGTTGGATTTTTTTATTGGAGAACATGGATGGTGTCCATTTCTGCATTTGATGTTTACATAAGAGAGAGAAAACATTCATTCTGTCAAGAAACAATTGCAACTTCTCTTCAAAGTGTGCAAACGGCATTACAAGCTCTCATATTTCGTAAGCAAATCAACTCACTAAGATGTATTTTACAAAATAAATTAAGAATCCTCTATTTATTGTTGGTCTTTTTTTAAAATAAAATGTAGATTTGATTCTAGAATTTTACATATTCTAAAATGTCTGTGTTGAATGGTTGTTATGAGATTTTAACACTGTGGTGACATTCGTGCGTTATGGACCCCAATCAGATTTGTTTTGGTTTCCCATCTTGAGCACTAAATTTATGGCTGGATTTGCATAATAATATGAGTTATTGTAGTCATATTTTGGCTCTTCTCGTTGTTTTCTGCCAATGTAACTAGTTTATGCAATAGGACAAGACTCAAACTCAAGACCACCCGGTGGAGAATGGGTACCTTTACCAACATGTGAGGAGATGATTTGGTCAATTTAATTGACTTGATTGAATGGATAAGGATGATGTTACGTAAAACCCATTTTCTAACCTCAATTCCAGTCCACAAATGTTTTGATTTTTTTTAAAATAATATATCTCATCACAGAAGGTGTATGTTTTTATTAAAAAAAGTGAGGCAAATATTTCAATAAAGTGCATGGATGCATTTATGGAAAATTTTAAAAAAATTAATGAAGCATATATCTCATTAATGTGAGTATATGACGCTAACGCAACATATAGGACTGAAATTAGGACTGGAAAGGAGACTGAAAAGGGACTGTGTGTAACGGCATGCGATGGATAAACATGGATGTTTATTGTGGACTCATGTAAATAATTGTGGGAATATGGTTGATATACTTTCGTTACTAGGTCACATGTAGAGATTACTTTGAATAAACACCGGAGGATTCTAGAGTTTATCTCGAACCATTCAAACACACAGTGAAATTTGACTTGACTGATAGGGGATCATTATCATTGATGTGCATAGAATACTATTGCTTTGGTGACAATGAAGTTCAATGAAGATGCAGTGTGAGCTATGCATGACCAAGTTCTTTCTTAAAAAATGTTTATTCGCATGTGTTTTTTGCTGAAAACCACCATTTCTTAATATACCATTAAATTCAATTAACCTTGCATGTATACCCTGTATACCCCTAATGCAAGGAATGATTCCCCACCATGGGTGTTTGATTATAATAGGTGAATGTAACTGTGTATATATAATAAGCTCTTCCATGTACGCCAACTGTGGTTTTTTTAGGATATCATGCTAGAAATGCAATCCTTAATGCAGGTTTACAAAAGGACAGGGATACACGAGCAAATGGCATTTTCCAACAGAATTGGCGGCCTTATTAGGCAAAGCATATATAAGAACAGTTCATATAGTGGATTGCCTCCTGTGATGCCTATGCTCAATGTTATTCGCCACATGTCAGGTAACCCAAATTTTTGTTGTCCTAATTGCATTACTTGTGACAGATTCATTTATTTATGAGACTTTACTAGCTTTGTGGATGTTGTTCAACGCAAAATTTTACTCTTTGACTTGCATTTGGATATGATGATACAACAAATTATTGTAGAGCTGAAAATGATGTCTATCAAATTAATATAATCAACATATATCTCCATTATGTTGTATATGCACATTTGAGGCCCTGCTTATCTTTTATTTGTTGACCTGGTGATGCCAGAAAAGGCTATCTCGGATGACCCTGCAAAGTCCGCAGGAGCCACTTGGAAAATATGGTCACGTAGATCGTGTATTATTCCAGAATTCGTTGGTCGAACTGTACTAATTCATAATGGGAGATCTTTCGTTCGTTGTAAGATCACTGAAGGGAAAGTTGGTCACAAATTCGGAGAGTTTGCTTTCACACGTAAACGCGATCCTCATGCGAAGTGGAGAAATGCTGCAGCGAAGGGTGGCAAGGGAGGCAAAGGAGGCAAAACTAAAAAGTGATGACTGAATCCATGGTGCGGCTTTTGTTTGGATGGATAACTAGGTTTCAGATTTCATAAGTTTGCTTTACATAAATGAGGGTACTTGTAGAAGATGGGAGGCAAGGAAGTCTCTTTTGTGTCCTGTAGAATAGAAGGGAGTTGGATAATTATTGTTACTTTAAGACATTATGTTCAAATGATTCTTGATTCAGCTGTTTAGGTGGGTCATTCATTTACTATGATGAAGATGATGGTGCCCGTCTTTTAGAAACATGCCTCCTATCAGGGTATTTGATAAATTTAGTCATTCCCACATTCTTATTTCAGTATATGAAATCTCTAGTTGAATATATACGCATTCAATTAGTTTGAGTATGTATTTCATTTTTTGTTAAGGCATGTGCTTTATTAGACGGACGTGTTTCGAAAAAAAAAAAAAACATTTTCTGATGTGTTGGAACCGCAAAAGACTGAATGACTGAGTTTTACATTTTCCTTTGATAGTGCACCGATCGTCTACACTGTTTTTCCATCCCATTCTTGTTCATGTGTTAGCCAGATAAATTTTTTCAGTATAATATATATATTTGGGTTAAAGATAAATGAGTCTATGCAAAACATACACATCATTTAAACTGTTATAGTTAGTTAATTTAATCTTTGAGTTAAATTTTTTTTCCATTTAATAAGTCATTGAAAACACAGAAAAAGACATATAAGTCCTTTTGAGTTACCATTTGACCCTTGAATCCATTTTCTTGCCTCAAAGGTGTGTTGTGTTTTATTCCCCACAAACCATCGTATTTAACGATAGCTCTCTTACTTCTTCGTATTTGGGTTTTACTCTCCAAATTTAAAGGATAATTCATTTTTACTCCCTATCAGGAACTAAAAAAATTAAATAATTTACAGATAGGTCTCTCTCAGGGAGTAAAACCCAAATACGAAGAAGTGAGAGAGTGATCGCTAAATACGATGGTTTGTGGGGAAGTAAAAATAAAAAAACCCAAAAAATAATTAGGATGAATTGCGAAGAGTTGTTTCAATTTTAAAATGAAAATGGGAATATTTTCTCCACCTAAAGGCTGGATAGCATTTATTCCCATTTTTTATCTAAAATTTGACAAATGTAAATATGAATAAAATTGATGGATTTTTTATCCCCTAAAATTATGATAATTTATTATCAAAATCTTAACCCCTTATCTAATTTGGCAAGGGGATTAGTGGGTGGGATAAAATGTAATTATGGGGACAAGTGAGTGGAAGAATAGCTTATTTCTGTTTGGTATAAAAAATAATCGAGATAAACTATAAACAGTTATCCCAATTTTGAAATGAAAACTCAAAACCATGTCTCATGTCTTAGATGAACAGTTATCCCAATTTTGAAATGAAAACTCAAAACCATGTCTCATGTCTTAGACATTCTCAAAATACATTGGCGTCCTCTTGAAAATGAGATGATCCTTAGACAATCATAACGCTCACATATAGCCCTGTCAACGGGTCGGGTCTGGGTCCGGTCGGGGTGGATCCAGACCCAACCCGCGGCAAGACCCGACAGGTCCGGATCCAATCTAGGACCCGGCGGGTCCAGGGAAATGTGGACCCGGACCCGGACCCCGACCCAGACCTGTCGGGTCCGGGTCCGGGTCCGATCCGACCCGGATGGTTGGCAAAAAAAAAAAAAAGAGGAAGAACTCGTATATTTGTTTGCTTTATCATTCTATTTAAAAAAATTTATAATAAAACATTATTATTAATGAGACTATGTTTGAACATAATCTTATACAATTCAAAAGAAGTAAATGAATTATTAAACAATATCCAAAATAATAACCACTAACATAAAAAATATATTAACCTAAACAATAAAGATAACAATAATTATACAAACATTCAAAATAATATTAACCAAAACAACATTCAAAACAATAAACACTAACATATTAAATTAAATAATAAACATAAATTATGCAACAAACTAATTAATTATACAAATTTAAAAGCTAATAAGTTAATTGTCCAAAACAACCCGACGACAATACATTACTAAGTTTATTACATATTAAACAATCAAGTTCTTACAAGTTGTAACATCAACACAACGAAAAAAATGTTATGATTATGATTTATGAACTTATGGATACAAACATAAGTTAAGTAAGAAATAAAATTATTTATCAACTAATACTAATAGTCTTATAATATATGAGCATATATTAATAAAACAATCGGGTCTCGGGTCCAACGGGTCGGGGCGGGGTGGACCCGACCCGTTTGTTTGTTCGGGTCCGCCGGGTCGGGTCCAAATCGGGTCGGATATATTACACGTGTAATCGAGTCTGGGTCGGGTCGCGTTGACAGGCCTACTCACATAGCTGCCTGGACAAGAAACTGCAACACCTTGACCTTGATCCCCTGGCCGAATCTACTTCTGTCCTGTCTACAACAAGCTTTATTGTTGCCAAACATGTAAAGCCATCGAACACATGTAACTAAGTTTATAAAATGTTCATAACGACATCACGAGTGCATTTTCTTAGGATTTTTTTTTTTTTTAAGGTTGGGAGTCGAACAACCACCCCCCCCCCCCCCCAGGGGAGGGTGTTATATTCATATATTAAGAAGGTAAATACCTTTGGGTCTCTATAAACTTATATAAATCCTTGTAAACTTGGTGTGTGATAATTACATTCCTAGAAACACAGAAAATGTTTAATATATCTCTATTGTGAAATCATTATTAATCCATCATGGTTAAAATTAATCATGGGTGTGATTTTACTATTATACTCTCTACAATGTACAATATAGTGATTAACGGAAGTTTTTTAATTTGTGTAATTACCTCATCAAAATGTAAAAAATAAATTTAAGTAATATCTATAGTATATTAAATATAATATATAAATAAAATCATCCTCACAATTACAATCGTTTAAAAAAAATGAGTAATATGCAACAATATCGTCAAAATCCGTAAAAGAAAGAGAATAAAGGGCAAAATGGTCATTTAAAAGGATATATATGTTTTTTCTATTTTTCAATAATTTAGGTGGGTGTTCAATTTCACATAGATGGAATATTATAAGAATATCCCATTAAATTTAATTAAAAAAAGTTAACCCGTGTATTTGATTGACTAATCATAGCAGTTTAAAGGACTTATATGTCTGACTCCAAGTTTGCAAGAACTTATATGGCTTTATGGACATTTAGAGAGACTCAAATGTTTTAACTCTTTTTTTTATATAAATGAATTCATGCAATTCATTAAAGTATATATTTCATTTTTTTATTAAAAATATATACGAATAAAATATACTATTTTAAAAAAAAATTCAAAACATACATGCCTGAAATTTAGACCAAAAAAGAAAAAAGATTGTACATAAAAATTTCCTTCTCTTGGATTTAAATTTCCTTCTCAGCCCACGGCCCAGCTCATTAGTTATCTGGACTTGGGCCGTCGACGAGTTGGGCCGATTGTTTAGGCCTCTTTTTCAAAAAGGCTTTAAAAATCGAACTAAAAGTTAAGCCCCTCACAAATTCTATTCCGGTTGGATCTATTTATTTTTGGAAATGACCAAAATAATCATCTAAGTTTTAGAAATACTCGTATAAATCATTTTTAAAAATTCTACGTAAAAAATTCTTCTTTCACAAATTGAGAAAACAAAATGACTTGACTACCTTATGTTATCTATTATTATACATATTTAATTGTTTAACACCCTAATTACAAATATTGATAAATAGTAAAAAATGTATTTGTGCATGGCCTTTATTATTATTTTTTATATATTTAAATACACCATTAAGAGTAAAATTGAAAAAAATTAAAATTTTTCGTTATTAAATATTTTGTTAGACATTTGTCTATAAAAACTTTGGGAAACTTACGTATGTTTAATATTATACAAAAAAATCCTTTTATAAGAAATTATAAGATATAAATAAGAAAAAATTGAAAAAAATTTTAAAAAGTAGAAAAAAAAATCCAATAAATTAATCTTATAAATTTAAGAATGACAATTTTGACAATATTAATATTTTTATGCCATAATTCTTATAAACATGTAAATCCACTATCAAATAAAAATAATTTCTAATATTGATATTATTTTTCAATTAAATGATGATGTGAAAAATTTTAAACATGAAGAGAGAGATTTTAAAAATTACAAGAGAGAAGGTCATTTACGTCATTTTGGGTTATATGATTGTTAAATGTGATTTTTTTATAGAATTATTCAAATAAGCAGTTTTGGATATTTCTTATCATTAGAAGACTTTTTTTTTGTGCTTTTCCTTTTTTTTTTTAATAAACTTAAAAGTGTATATGTTTCATCTTAATAAAACATGTACATTGCTAGAGATGTGAGACTATAATTGGGGATTGTAAATAAAAATTGCATATAACGTCCACACCATCAACCCACATCGAAAGCGATTTAATTTTCTTTTTGTGTATATTGGCCCAGCATTATTGAGTGGTGACTTTATTCAATTTGTTTATTGCTAGATATTCTATGCAAGATAGTAACAATCCCAAATTCAATAAAATCTTGTCTCTATCATGATATAAGATGGTTGAAATTGACCATCCAAATTATGTTAAAATGAAAAGATCTTTAGCCACCATAATATATTAAAACATAGAGGTTACCATCACAAGAGGCAACACACAAAAGCCTTTAGAAAAATTATACATGATGTTAGCTTATTAGAACAAACCACCCTCTGATGTGTTTCTTGGAATACCTCTGGGCTTTAAGCTTGGAAGGCCCAATTGACTAAAATACATTGAGTATTAGTTGTACGCAATCCATTTTACAGTACCATTTAAAACCTCATTTACCACCTACACTTCCATTTTACAGTACCATTTAAAACCTCATTTACCACCTACACTCACTATAACAAAATATATATACCTCGTAGAATTTTTTTCACTCATTTTATAAAAGAGTCCATACATAAAAAAAAATTTGTAAAATAGGGTATATAAAAGGGTATATACTTTATTTTCATATATATAAAAAATGTAAAATAGACTATATTTGAGCTAAGAACGAGGTCGAATATGACATTTTCCAAATCCATTATTGTCTTCTATTTAGTCCTAACATTTGATTTTTTATTTAAAAAACAATACATTCAGTCACGTTTTTTTGAAATAAAAAATGGTAAAACCGACTCCATTATATCATCTCAATTTCTCGTTTTGAGTCATTAGATCACCGGGCGGCGGAATGGATTGTCAATGCCCCGACAAGTTCCGGGGCCGATGCGGCCCCGCCGTCTAAAATTAAGTGTCCACGATTGATGTCGATCCGGGGTTGGCTGCCGGTGGTCCCCGGCCGGGGACCACCTTGAGTTAGGTCTGGTCCCCTGGGGGACCACATTTTGGGTGGCCTTATGTTACACATTGAATCTGGGTCCTCTAAAACAGTTCCCACTTTGGCATTGTTTGTAAACATTTCCAGAACACAAGAGTTTCAATTGGACGTGCAGCTGTTTTATATTCAAGTTTGTGGTCCACTTTTTGTCTCATAATTCTTATGAACACGTTAAAAGTTAGTGGTGCTAGTGGTGCTAGGGACATTGGATTAAAAAAAAATTGTGTTAATAAACGTTTCAAAAGATTATATTTGCTTGATTTCAAGGAATTTTATCCGGAATTATTAATCTTGTTTAATTTAAATGTGGTCACGTACAATCCATTTTTCAGTTTCAATTCTAGTTTTCATATCTCCTCTAATGAAGTACATATTTTTTTTAAAAAAAATAAAATACATATTCCAATGAATTGTTTGGATGCATTTATAGATAATGTGTAAAAAATTTATCAAAGCATATATCTCGTTAATGTGAATATATGTTTCAATGATTTTCTATCAACGCATATGAGACTGGAATTAAGGCTATAAAAAAAATTGTGGCTAACCGTACTCTTTAAATAAACTTGTTTAGTTGCGCTAGAATAATTGGATCTTAAAAAAACGAAAGCGTAATTTAGAGACATATTAGCGCGGTGTGAAATGATAAAAGAATTTGATCTACGTCAAGATCCTATAGACTTTTTGAATCCACAATGAAAATAACAAGATAATATATTTTTATTAATTGATGAAAATGTTGTCCCTTACAAAAGATAGTGACACTCCTTATATATGCCACAAACATTAAATATATACTCATAATGTCAATTATGACTCTATTAAAAATAATAAAGTAACAATTATAATAACAATTATTAAAATAAAATAAAATAAAATAAAATAATAATTCAACAAGTGACTATTATGATTTTAAATAATAAGGTTTATCTATAAATGACAAAAATCTCATAAAACTTTATTTTAATGACAAATTTAAAATCAAATATTCTACGATGATTTCTTTTCAAATTTGTCATACATCAGTGCATCTCATATGATGAGTCATTGAGTCATACAAGGGCCATATAAACTAATTTTTTTATGCATTTGGTAATTAAATTGTGCCTAGATCACTGGCAATCATTTGTATTTTTAATAACAAAAATCTTAGTACAATTGATTCATTGTGAATTGAACTATAAGAAATCTATCTTATTTTAGTTAAATTGTTATAAACTAAGTAGAATACATAAACATAAGGATGCATAAACAAAGGCTTCAGCATATAGAGAAGAGAAGTAGAGAGAGGTATCTTATTCATCAATTGTTAGTTATGGAATATATATATATATATATATATATATATATATATATATATATATATATATATATATATATATATATATATATATATATATGCCGGCGATTGCGTGCGGCGAACGGCAGGTGCGGCCGCGACGTGGGCCGTTCGATCGCGGGTCCATCGCATCCAACGGTCGACGTGAATCGCACCCGACCGTCCGATGCGATGGACACATGATCGACGGCCCACGATCGCTGCCGCACCTGCAGTTCGCCGCACGTAATCACGTCTATATATATATATATATATATATATATATATATATATATAACATGGGCCGTCCGATCATGGGTCAATCGCATCCGACGGTCGATGTGAATCGCATCCGACCGTCGGATGCGATGGACCCGTGATCGGACGGCCCATGTCGCGGCTGCACCTACCGTTCGCCGCACGTAATCATTTCACTATATATATATATATAGGGGGCCGATTACATGCGGCAAACGGCGGATGCGGTAGCGATCACGGGTCTATCGTATCCGACGGTCGGATGCGATGGACCCGTGATTGGACGGCCCGTGTCACGGCCACACCCGCACCTAATCGCTTCATATTATATATATATATATATATATATATATATATATATATATATATATATATATATATATATATATATATATATATATATATATATATATATGGGTAATTACGTGCGGCGAACGGCGGGTGCGGGGTCGATCACGGGTCGTCGATCTCGGGTCCATCGCATCGGACGGTCTGGTGCGATTCACGTCGACCATTGAATGCGATGGACCCGCGATCAAATGGCCCACGTCGTGGCCGCACCCGCCGTTCGCCGCACGTAATCGCCCGCATGTATATATATATATATATATAATTGAAAGAATATATATATCATTCTCCTAATGTTAGATCCGGATGGAATCAAAGAAATCTAAAGGCAGGTCTGAAGAAAGTTGGTGATGATTCAAACACCATCGTGAATTCAAGCTGTCTTGATACTGGCATGGTGTCTGTCATATGTGATCCGATAATCAAGTCAGAAAAACATGAATTTTAAGACATCTCATTGGAAAAAAAATATTAATGTACTTCATTTTGCTGGGGGTACACATCTATTTATAGGTAAATTCTAGCATATTTGTTAAGCCTTGCTAACATGGTAGAATCTTTTAAGTTGTGGGCCCTTAGGCCCGCTACGTGGGACCTAATTGACTTCGTCGACTTTGACAGCTATAAGCGCCATCTATACCATTGACAGTTGTATGAAAACTGTCACCAATTATTTTCTTCCAATTAATACGTCTGTTTTGTCATGTAGGTCTCTGCCTCCTATTTGAGTGAAGGAGGAGCTAGTCATCCTTGTATCTTTTACTGATAAGATTTGTACTCCGTAAACTACTTGTCCTAGAACAAAATTTATCCTCAAACATTTTGTTCGAGAATGATTGGAGTCATCAGCTATGAATGGTAATAACTTTTTTCTAAACAAAATTTATCCTCAAACTCTAGGAGATCATGTGTGAACATTTGAAAAACGAAAAATGATACTCTCAACCCTAAAATCGTCCAAACCTTTTATTTGAGTTCATATATACATTTGAATGAGATTTTCTTTTATTTTATATAAATACATATGACCTCTAAATATATGCATATGAATTGAAGAAAAAATTTAGGACTTAGTTGTATCAAAGTCCTTGAAATGAAGGTTAAAAATAAAATTATAATTTTTACCCTACTTAAAAAACAATATTAATAGTCAATGCCAATTAATTTCACAATGTAACATCACGTGGACCCACTCTCATAGGTTCATTTATATTATTACTATTCTTGAATGAAATATTCCAAGTTTTTTTTTATTAATATGATAACCAGATAAAGTACATTTGTAAGATTTGGAAAGAGACTGAAAACTGAAAGCTTTCATAATCTACAAATTATATGCGGAATAACCTTGCATTTATATATATCCAATATAATCCACACTATTGCATGTTTGTTTGTGCTTCTTGTTTTAGGGTGATATTCTCGGGAAAGAAAGCACAGAGACCAATAAATGAGTGGATGGTTTTTGGTGGGGACAAAAATTGTGGTGTTTTTGGGGCAAGCAAATCTGTTGCTACAGATGGGCACAAAAACCCATCCAAAAGAAAGTTTTTCTTCCTTTCAAGATGATCTCCCTTTCATTATAAAATTTTTCCCCTATTCATAGCTTCCATTTTTCAATGTTTTTTAACTTATATGTGGCCTTGGGTATGTTAAATTTTTTTCAGGTTTTCAGGGTTACTTTGACATAATATTAAAATTTTAAAAATCAAAAGATTTTAAAAAAAAATCAACTTTGTTATTATTCATATTTATCAAAACACTCACAAAATGATAAAGATAAATCTTGATTATTTTTATAACAAACAAGATCTGTATTATTTTTCTCCATACGTTCCTTCACTTCTTTTTTTCACCACTTATTCTTTTGTCTAATCAAAGTCTTTTTAGAGAGGTCACTATCTCTCTCTATTTAAATATCCCGGGTTTTATTGTATCGATCCAAATTTTTTATTTTATTTGTTTTACACATTATTATTGGATGATTGTCTTACTTGAAAGGTGGAATTGAAGTTATTTGTGGATTTAATTTGTTGGGATAAGAACAAAAGCTAAATTGGTGGTGCAAATTTGCAGTATGCACCTATATATGGCAAAAATAATTGCGATCACAAGTTAACTTACCTTGTACCTATATTAGATTTTGAGTCCATTTCTAGGTACCTAACCTAGCTATTTTGATAAGGAGAGAATCAGATCATCTATGGCTGATCACAAGGCAGTCTATGTGATTAATTGGCTTGGTTGTGT
Organism: Acorus calamus; assembly: GCA_030737845.1. Lineage (NCBI taxonomy): Eukaryota > Viridiplantae > Streptophyta > Magnoliopsida > Acorales > Acoraceae > Acorus > Acorus calamus. The sequence goes on along the minus strand of CM060863.1, from coordinate 41,017,106 downwards.
ATCCTATTGGTGGACACACCACGCTTATGTGTTGAATGCAACACACCTAATTAATGAAATTCGTGTTATATTAACCAATTAAAGGTAGAGTGTCCATCTGAAAGGCTACAGGGGGTCATGGACCCTGACATGCGATTTGAAACAAGAAAGGGGAGTGCATGTGTCCATCTGGAATTACTTGGTATACGAGCATATATATATATATATATATGCTACAGAGATAGATTATGTAAGTAATTTTCTTTTTATTGAAATGTTGGAATTCGAGCCTAAGCTTTCTTTGTTGTAAATTCTCTTGTTAATCATTGAGTTATGGATTCAAGTCCCCATATATGTGAGCCGTTTTACATATGCACAAACAACTTGTTGGAAATTTAGAGTTACAAGTAGAGTCAAAATTGATAACTTTGAGACACGTAAGAAATAGTATTGGCTTTATTAAAGCATAGTTTGCATCCACTACCAAAAAAAAAAAAACAAAGAAGAGAGAATTGCTGAAGTCTAATGGAACTATGTTCAGCTAGCAAGGGGAAAAATTCACTAAGAACTTCTTTTGCACGTAGTACTTAATTCTAAACTTTGTGAAATGTGAATAATAAAGTAAGTGTTTCAACTGTGAATTTAACACAATCTCATTAATATTTCTCATTCGATGCCTCAAAGTGATGTCTCATCACACATTTCACTCTCAACAGAGATTCAGGATTTCTTAACAGTCAAAGATACATCTTAATTAACAACCTTTCAAATTCATAATTTTGAATACGAGAAGGCTTTTCTTTTAATTTGATTATCACATTATTCCCTTCTGTGTCCGGACCTTGACCCAACTTATTCCAACTGATCAATTAATTAATATTAAAGTAAGCTGTAAAAACTACTAAATGTCCTTTTTCATTCTTATATTTTCCTGATAAAAGTATCTCACCCAATATATATGCATATATATCATATTAAACTATATATAGTTATAATCTCAAATTGATTTCTGAACGAAACTCATGTTATTGACAATTTTTGAAGCCGAATCGTTCCGATTGTTAGGTCAGATGTGCTGTAAAGTTTGATTAGTAGCCTAGTAGGTGCACACGAAAAACTAATTAAAAACCATAAATCTACATCGGAGGGAGGGATTACATCCCACCATGGAATACAAAACCCTAATAAAACTAAACACATTCCCTTCACTATATATAACTACAAAAAAACATCTCTCAATACGAAACATTTTTTCAACCACTCCATCAAATAAAAGTGAGAGGAACCCTAAAGTGCCTTTTTTTCTTCTTTTTCGTTTGTTTGCTTTGTTTATCGTGTTGTCTGATTCTCCATGCATTTAAAGAGTGCACGTATGTCCACAACTTTTTACGTAGACATAAGTTTCGTTGACCGGTTAAAAGCGTACAAATCCATTTTGTTATAACTTTTAACACGTTCTGTATTATCAAATATTATAAAGCTTATGAAAAGAGAAGGCAAACTTTATAATATAAATATACGACGATATTAGGTTAGGCCATAGATTCCGAAAACCCAAACCATGAGCAGTGCACAACGTATAGAATATAGTAGCAGCTTTAACTCTCTTTCACGTTGAGTTGCATTGGCTGCAAAGTGATCGATCTGATGACGCGCTGGGTGGAAAGAAAGGCGAGCGAGGAGGGCTGGCGAGTAAGGCTGAAGCGGAGGAGAAGGGCGGACGGGGACATGGCGGACACGAGGAGGCGGGCAGGTTGGAGGAGCAGCTCGAACGGGGAAGGGTCGAGAGGGTTGGGAACTCCCAAGTTACACAGCTCTCGTTGCTTCAGATGTCTAGGCGCGGGACATTGGAGCAATGTGTGCAGGGAGCCCTTGATCTGCCGGCGATGTGGGGGGCCGGGGCACATGGCCTTCGCCTGTCACACCGACCAACGGAGGGTGGCGAGGGAGCCGGCTGGGCAGCAGGAGGAGGTACTCGAGCTCCAGATGGGGGAAGGATTTAATCCTCGAGTGGAGGAGAGGGTGCTTAGGTGTTGCGTGGTGGTCACGGCGGAGGGCTGGTTCCCATCGGAGGAGGAGGTGTCCGGCGGGATTGGGGAAGCTTGGGGGAAAGATTTCTGGTCGATAGAAAGGGCTTTAGGGTTTGGAACTTTCATTGTGAAGGTTATGAACCCTCAACTCCGAGGCAAAATGGTGAGACGTGGAGTTACTCAGGGAAGCAAGGGGCGGCTTAGGTTCTTTGCATGGGCACCGGAGTTTGGCGCCACGCCTTCTGAAACCTACCGGTGGCATCTGAGGCTGGAAGGGTTGCCTCTACATTGGCAACATGGGGAGTGCCTGCGGACACTCTTACAGAGCTTCGGTACGGTCACTGAACTCCGGGGACAGGGGATTGACGAGAGGGGAGTGGCGTTTGCCAATCTCACGCTCGTGTCGGGGATTTGGCGGAGGTGGCCAAGGTGTATTGTGGCGGGGCACGGGCGAGAGGCGTACCGCATCTATGTGGCGGCCAGAAGGACGCCTGGGACGGCGAGGATGTCGTGGGCAGACTTGGTCAGGGAAAATCCTGTGGAGAACTCTCGCAGCCCACCGAAGAAGCAAAGTAGGGGCCGTGAACCCCACCGGAGGAAGAGGAGGCTCAGCCGACCTTCTTCAGAGATGCGGCGTGAGCCGAGCCGTCGTCTAGCACGGTCAATGGCAGGAGGTGAAGTACTATATGACAGGGAGCCGTTTCACTGTGGAGGAGTAGACGACACGCAAGGACTGACATCTGTCATCAGGCCCACTTTGCTATCCGAAATACACCTCGTCACGTCTGCGGAGATAAAGAGGAGCGTCTCACGACATGACAACGAGGATGGGTGGGAGCAGGGGTCGTGCTCTTGTCAGAAAGAGGTGAAGGAAGCTTCCATTGTCAGGGAGGGATCCCAAGGTGGGGTTGGTGAACCTATTGAGATAAATGGACCAAGATGGGATGGGCCGTCTAGTGGCCTTGTTGTAGGGTCCGACAAGGGAAGATATGGGCCAGAGTCCGTGGGCCTGAACCGCCAATGGACTTGGATCCGACGGAATGAGTTGGGCGATCAAATTGCCCAGCCTTTTTTCTTTGGCAGTCTTGTGGCGCAAACCCATGAGTTAGTCGGAAGAAGTTCTTCACCCGACCCGTCTAGGGAGCTCGACACGGACATGGCAACAACGTTGCATGGGGTGCATGGGGTGGGGGAGGTCGCACTTTCATGCGAACCAAACACATCCTCCAGATCCAGAACGAGCAACAGGGCTCCGATGGGAGTCAAACTGGCGCAAGACCGCGCCCATGGCTTGGGCTTCAAGGTGCACGATCAGAGACACAATTCAGGCTTCGTGAATAGCCTAAGGGGGGAGTTTGGCCCATGTGGTCCATTCGTTCAAGAGGACATGGAGGCTCCCGGTGCTACGGACGCACAAGTGAACACGGTGAGGGTGCAGGAGGTGGGCGGGGGAGTCGGTGGCCCGACAGAGGTCAATCAGGCACCTAGCCAGGAGCCTCAACAAGAGGATGCAGGGCCCTGAAGTACAGATTGCTTTTGTGTGGAAGAAGGGTGAAAGGGGCATACATAGTTGTCTCATGTTTAAGTGCATCACATGGAATATCAGGGGCCTTAACGACCCCGCAAAAAGGAGGGCTATTCGAGACTTGGTGGCGGCACACAGGGCTCAAATTTGTTGCATCCAGGAAACGAAGATGGAAGTGGTGGATAGGCGGATAGTGCAAGAACTTGGGGCGGGACTATTGGACGAATGGGCATTCAAGGAAGCAAGGGGAGCGGCTGGCGGGATTCTGTTCTGCTGGAACTCGAGCTACTGGAGGGTCATGAACAGATCGGTAGGCAGGCACTCGCTTTCCATTCTGTTGGAGGATAAACGAACAGGGATGAAGTGGGGTTGCTCCGGTGTTTATGGCCCTCATGAGGACGTAGACCGGGCGACGCTTTGGGAGGAACTCTCGTCCATTCGAGCGCAGTGGGGTGTACCGGTAGCGTTCATGGGTGACTTCAATGTGCTCAGGCGGGCAGAGGAGAGGAACCGGGGGGGAGAGGTGTCTCCGGCGATGGTGCACTTCTCGGACTGGATCGAAGAGGAGGGGCTCATAGACTTGCCGATTTCAAACCATGCGTTCACGTGGAGTAACATGCGCGAGGAGCCTTCTCTTGCGAGGCTGGATCGGATTCTCGTGGATGACGACTGGGAGTCAACATATCCAAGCTGTTTTGTGCAGGGACTCCCACGAGCTGTTTCGGATCATATACCTCTTCTGCTGACGTCGGAGTCGGGAAGGCTTGCGCCGGTACCATTCCGCTTCGCGTCATGGTGGTGTGAAGTGGAGGGGATTGAGGAGCTGATCAGGGGGTCGTGGAACTCAAGCGCGAGTGGACTGCGGGGGGCGCGTCGCGTGGCGTTTAAGTTAAGAAGGTTGAAGCGAGTGTTGAGGGCGTGGAACAGGACTGTTAGGGCAGCCAGGTTGGAGAAGAAACAAGAACTCCTACGGGCTATCCAAGACTTGGATCGGTTGGAGGAGGAAGCAGCGCTTGATGAAAACGTCCGAGCAGAAAGAAGCAGGGCCAAGAGCGAGCTCGCGGATGTCTTGAAGATGGAGGAGATCGAATGGCGCCAGAAGTCTAAGGCCTTATGGCTCCAAGCAGGCGATAACAACACAAAATTTTTTCACCAAACGGCAAGCCAAAGGCGTCGCGTGAACCGCATCGTGCAAATCCAGATGGATGGAAGGTTATGGGAGGACCCACAGGACATTCAATCAAACCTGGTGGAGCATTTTAAAAATGCATTCACTAGAAGGAGAGGATGGAAGCCGACTTGGGAGGACAGCGACATGCCACGACTGAGTGCGGACCAGTGTGCTGCCCTTGAGGAACCGTTCTCTGAGTTGGAGATTCATAGGGCTTTGGCGAAGGCGGAGGGGGACAAGGCACCGGGTCCGGATGGATTCGGCTTAGTATTCTTTCAAAAGTATTGGAGCATCGTGAAGGAGGACCTAGTGGCGATGTTTGAGGAATTCCATGCGGGGGTCCAAAGCGTGGGTTGTCTGAATGCTTCGAACTTCGTCCTAATTCCTAAGAAGGAAGGAGCGGTGCGAGTTGAGGATTTTAGGCCTATCTGTTTGGTGAACGGGGCGTACATGATTGTGGCCAAGGTCATGGCGACCCGTCTCAAGGCGGTGTGCGGGGAGCTGGTTGAGGACTCGCAATCGGCATTCCTTCCAGGGCGGCTACTACAGGACGGCTTCCTAGCGGCGCAGGAGTTGGTGTCTTCTCTACACAAAGATAAACGAAAGGGCCTCATATTCAATATGGACTTCGCAAAGGCATATGATAGCGTGGATCGTGGCTTCCTGTTCCAATTGTTGGAGCAACACGGTTTTCAGGAGAGGTGGATTCGTATGATAAAACAATGCATCGATACCGCGCGCGCTTCATTGGTGGTGAATGGGGAGGTTGCAGGTTTCTTTCCACTCAATAGAGGGCTAAGGCAGGGTGACCCACTATCACCTATCCTATTCGTGTTGGTGGCCAACGTCTTGCGGCGATTATGCTTGAGGGCGGAAGAGGCGGGGTGGATCTCGGGCCTAGCCAACTCAGTCGCGGGGAGGAAGGTGTCAGTGCTACAATATGCCGATGATACTATTTTGCTAAGCGAAGCTTCAGGGCGGAGCGTGAGGGGCCTTCGTTTCATTGTGTTTTGTTTTGGTTTGCTTTCGGGACTCAAGCTGAATATGCAGAAGAGCGTCATGCATGGAGTGAACACATCGAGAGAGGAGGAAGCCGTGCTTGCGGCTTGGATGGGTTGTTCCACGGCTGCGCTACCAACTAAACATCTGGGGCTGCCTTTGGTTAAAGGACGCCTAAAGAAGGAGCAGTGGGACCCACTCATCGAGCGATTCGAGCGACGTCTGGCAGGATGGCGTGGGAAGCTTCTGAGCTGGGGAGGGCGGCTGACTCTACTGCAAGCGGTGCTAACGAATCTGCCGATCTTCTATCTCTCCATATTTAGGGTACCGGCGGGGGTGCTTGATCGCATGGATCGTATCCGGAGGCGGTTTTTGTGGCAGGGAGGTGATGAGTCTCGACGAGCACCTCATATGGTGGACTGGGGGACGGTGTGCAGGTCAAAAAAGGAGGGAGGCTTGGGAGTATTAGATCTCCGCGTGATGAATCGTGCCCTCCTTTCCAAATGGACATGGCGTTGGTTCAACAGGTGCGAATCGCTGTGGTGTGTCCTCATGAGGGACCGATATGGAGGCGGGGGTATTGGTGAGCGGCGATGGCCGGTGTTGAATGCCCGCACGTCCCAGATTTGCAAGGGCCTTTTTGCAGACCGCGAAGACATGGAGTCTGCGATCGAATGGAAGATTGGCAATGGCACCTCTGTGCATTTTTGGAAGGATCGGTGGAGTGGGGTAGAAAAACTGTGCGACTTGGCCCCCGACATTTATCGTCTGGCGAATAGGAAGGAAGGGACAGTGGGGGAGTTCTATCTACCGGAAGAGGATTCGTGGTCGATCGAGCTATCGCGGGCTAGACTTAGCGTGGACGAAACAAGGCAACTCACGGTGTTGCTGGAGAGGCTCGGGCGACACACCCTTCATGAGGCAGAGGAGGATCAGTGTAGATGGAGGTTCAGGCGGTCAGGTATGCACTCAGTCAAGAGTGCGTACAACAGGTGGACGATGGAGCAGGCGGGGGGGTCGATGCCGAGTGCAAAATTCGCACAAACTTGGCGGCCAAAGATCCCTCTAAAGATAAAGATCTTTGTGTGGTTCCTTTTCCTAGAACGTCTACTGACGAAGGCGTATCGGGCGAGATGGGCTCCCGAAGACTCAATGGTGTGCGCACTTTGCTCGGGGGCTACAGAAACCGTCGAACACCTATTCTGTACGTGCGAAGTTGCTCGGGAGTTTTGGGTGTTGGTGGGGAGGTTCACGGGTCTTCAAACCTCATTCCAAACGGTGGAGGAGCTATGGGCGGCGGGGAAAGCAATGAAGCAAGCGGAAGATAACTCTTTGGCCGCAGTGGTGTCGCAATCCATTGTACCAGCGGGGGCATGGACGATTTGGAAGACGCGCAACGAAGCCGTGTTTAAAGGGACGAGAGTGTATCAAGAAAACATGTGGGACATGTTTCGAGGGTGCATGTCGGATTGGGGTCGACATATTGCGAGAGCGGGGGATGTACAATTTCGAGAAGGGGTTATGCGCATCACGGGGTGACAGGATGGGCGATGGCCTCGCTTGGTCGGTTAGATGTCTCTTCTAACCCGAGACGCGAGTTCATTCACTTCCTTATGTGTGTCTTTATTGCCTTTTTACTCTTTTCTCCCCCCATTCAGAATTTGTAATTCGAGTTCAGAAATGAAATCGGGTAGCAAACATCTACCTTTTCTTCAAAAAAAAAAAAAAAACTCTCTTTCACGTTTTGATCCTTGGAAGTTGTTCCTTTAATTTTGGGATGAATTATTTCTCTATAATTGCATGGAGAGTTTAAGAGAGAGAGAGAGATCTACGTGGGTCGCCTTTTGAAAAGTCTGAAGTAGAACATATATAATAAAATATATAAGAAACAAAAAAAAAAAAAGAACGCAAGCCGCAATGCATGAGATCTGAGTAGATTTTGCATGAGAGGACAAGTAGAGAAGAAGAATCAAATGCCCAACAAAAGAGGGTAAAGAGAGAGGGACTACTATCATTACTTTTGACTAAAACTAAGCTTTGGATCATTAAATTATTACGAGGATAATGTTGTTGCATGTACGGATGGATGACTTCGGGACGACAAGACTAGCTCCAAAAATACACGTGTTGTTGATGCAGTCGCGCATGTGTGATTAGATCTCCGTTCACGAGGAACTATTAAGAAAGTAAAATATCATATAAAAAAAAATATAAATTTACATGGTTCCAAGAAATATGTTTCCATTTACAAATAAAAGCAAAAAAATATTAATCACTGTATCAAGTAATCAGAATACAAAATAACTCTCAACATATGTAATTTTTCTTTAGCATCGTTCTTTTTTATTTTAGAAAAAAAACTCTAAAATAGTTCTCTTAAAAAAAAAGTCTTTCAATTTAAACTTTAATAAGGAAGATGCTAAATAAATATTGTACAATTAACCAAAATTATAAAATTTTCTCTATAAAACTTCCGGTCGGGGAATTGCCTTCAACGCATGTGGGATATTCGTGCATGACCTGCTCCCTCAATAAATGTCAGTAAAAGGGTTTAATTTTCGACTCTTCTATCACATTAATGACAAAAGTGAAATTCGGATAAGCACTAACGTTTCATGATGTGTTGTGGCCCTCATCAGGGCCTTTTTATTCTTTAATTATCATGAAAAATGTAGCTCAAATTACAACTCCAACGTACCATGAGTGAGGACCTACCTCCAACATGCATCTTTCTTTTTAGTATAAGTGCAGATGCATGCATGTAACTTTAAGTTCATGTTTTTATAGGTTGCAATTGTTTTACGCAACCACAACCAGGTTAAACTCTTCCATGTGAATGTAAGTACGTAACCTGGAATTATTCTTTTTGTAATTAATAAAAAATTTTAAAAAATATAAGGCCATATTGTCATGTCAACGCTAACAGCTGATCAAGGTTATTAATTAATTAAATGTTACTCAAATATTGCCCAATAAAGTTTAACAAACAGTGGAGGATTGTATTTTAGTTGTCACGCTTATTCACAATTTCAAGTTTAAAAATCATCTTTAAATAATTTCTTTTATATATATATATATATATATATATATTGAAATGATAATATGTAGTTCGTTCGAATCGCGTATATATATCTTTCAAAAAATACTTCAAATGAAATATGTGTTTTTTTTACTAATGCATATACTTCTTTAAATGATGTATAGTATATACTAAGTTCACACGAATCGTGCAATATCATTATATATATAACCATATTTTTATATCATGAAATATTATATCTAGTTTTTCTCAAAAAAAAATATTATATCTAGCTAGTATGGTACGTGTGTTTTATGGTACTCTGCATATTTAGTATGTCATATGCATATGTAATGCAGTCACGTGTAATCTCCTAATCTATTATTTTGCTTTATATAAATTAGCTACATCCTTATCATTATAATTGTTTGATAGGCTGCTTGAAATATTGAGTTATTCTTCAATCAACCACATAACAAATTCATGTTTGCATATCCATATATAGTTTATACTAACCCAACAATACGTAGCAATGCAAAAAATTCAACATCTAAACCAGAAGTGTGCATCTACATTCAAATTCCCCGGTGACAAATTGCAATCACCCATTGTTCAACATATAATAGTCCTCTGCCTGCATTGACTTCAAAACAACAAGTCAAATCTATCAAATCTAAATGTCAAAATTTGACACAAGTGATGGCATAAGTTGCTAAAAGCTCCCCCGAACAAATTATAATGATAAAAAAATCCCTGATATATAGTGTTATGAGTCGCAGAGTGCCTAACCTGCAATGTGTACTGATAGAGAGAAACAGCCAAATGAGTATATCTGTAAAAAAAACTTATTGTAAAACAAAAAAAAATTGTAAGAAAATTAGTGAGAATTTGAAATGCATTTTTTTTAACACTTTTTTGCTCCAAATCACTTTATAAGATTTGACAACCAACACATCTCGTTTTTCTCACTTTCCTCACTTTATCTTTTCTTTCTTCTTAGATAAAAATATTATCTTTTTTATAATAATAATTTATAGATGTGACATCCATTTCCCTGGTAAGCCCCCAAAACACAAAAAAACTCAAAAAAAAAAGTCAAAAGTTATGATACTTTTAAAATAATTCCATCAAATGAACGGTTCCATGAATCATCAACACATAATAATCAAATAAAAATGAACGGCTGGAAAATTTTCCCTCTATTTATTTTTATTTTTATTTTTTACAGGTTGGGCTGGTGGTGATGGGTCCGGGTGAATATGCCCTGACCAGGAGCAAGGACAGCCGTCGGATCATAACGCGCCTTCCTCTCAACGAATCTGGACCACTGATCCCCGAAGTGCCGCTTCCACTTCTCCTCACTGTCGTAGCTCGGAAAGTACATCTTGAAATCGTAGCCGTTCGTTTCACAGCAATCGATGATCTCCTTGTTCTGCGCGATCAGGTCTTCCACCGGCGGTCCATCTGGGAACGGTCGGTTGAAGCGAAGCAACGCCACCAAGTAAAATATCTCCCCCTCCGGCAACACCACCGACGCCCGGGAGTCCCACCTACACAAACCCAACATCAATACCATCCAATCAGAACAACCCAAACTTCAAAAACATCTTTTAAATGCATGCCTTGTGATTTTTCTTACATGCTCTTTATGAGGGGGTACACCAACATGGGTCCACCGATCCCATCTTTCAAGATCTTCTTAAAGACGTTGAGATCGAAATCAACGATGTCCGCCTTGGACACGAAGAGATTCAGCCATGGATGTGGGGCATCCCATATCCCGCTCTCTTTCGCCTCCTTCTCCGCCTTCTTCACCCTCGTTAGAAACTCTTCGTATTTTACATCGGTCGTGAATTCCAATCCTTTGCAGTACTTCAACTGCTTCAGCTTCTCTTGAACCCTCTGTAACAACAACGACAAAGAAGAATTGCTTGCCATTCAGGGGTAGTTTGGGAAAGAAAAACATCACGGGTGATTTGTCCTGTACGATTGATCCCCAAACGGAATGTCATTATGAAATTTTGGACATTTGCGGAAGCGGAGTTTAAACGATGGCAAATGCGTAATAACTCCGATCTAAAAAGGGCAACAACTGCATGGGTCCGCCTGTCAAGAAATCTAGCGAAAGATATCCTGACGTAAACGTCCACGTAATTATCATTAAAATGACTACTTTACCCCTACTCGTTCACGGACTCACCTCATGAACCGATGCGGTCGCTTCATCGTTCACGTAGTGCAAAGCGACTTCGAGACAGTATAAAACCGGTCCAGACCCGGTCGGAATTCGGTCCGGGTCGAACACCTGGCCCGGCCCGATCGGCACGGATGGCCATCCGTTGACTGGGTCGCTCCCGTTGACGAAAGCGAAACCCTCGACGTAGTCGAACGAGTCGTCGTCGCCGCGAGTCACCAAAAACTCGGCGTCCTTCGCGTACACCTCGAACTCACTGTACACCACTCGTATCCACCGTACCTGTAAAAAAAACAACATCAAAAACAGAGCAACAGAGAGAGAGAGTGAGTGTGTGTGTGTTTTTCGTGACGGTTACCATATCGGGCGCGGGCTGAAGAGGGATGCGAGCGCGGGTGATGACACCGAACTGACCCAACCCGCCGAGCGAGGCGAAGAAGAGATCGGCGTTTTGGGTCTCCGAACAGAGGACCGTATCACCCGAAACAGTTACGATCTCGAGCTCCGAAACGTTGTTCGTCTGCGGCCCGTAACGGAAGGTCTGACCGCTGACTCCAGCGTTTGAAAGCGTACCACCCACAGTGAGACCCAAATAGTCGGTCCAAGACCTCGGGGCCTTGCCCTGCTCCGCGACGCACCGGACAAGCACGTCCTCCCAGAGGGTCCCCCCGGAGACCTCCACGAACCCGTCCGAGAACTCCATCGGACGGTGGTCGGAGAGGGAGGACATGTCGAGGACGACGCCGCCTTCGGCCATGGCCTGGCCGTTGATGGAGTGGCCGTTGCCGCGGGCGGCGACGGTGAGGGACGGGGAGTGGGAGGCGTGGCGGAGGATGGCGGCGACGTCGGCGGAGGACGAGGGGCGGACGACGGCTTTGGGGGTGGTGCGGCGGATGCCGCCGAAGTCGCGGCCGGCGAGGGTGAGGTCGCCGGTGGGGAGTTTGGGGAGGTCGTCGGTGGCGGTTTCGGATTCGGTGTCCGGCACGAATCGGTCCAAGCACGCGATCATGGTTTGGGACGGATCGAAAGAGGAAAAAAATGGGTATTTTTTAGAGAGAGAAAGAGTGGAGGGTGTTCCGTATAAAAAGAGGAGAGAGAAAGTGTTGGAGACGATCAGGTTGCCTGCCACTTTCAAAGAGATGGTAATATATCGTGGCGTGCGTTTTTATCGTTGCGAGATTTTGGTTTTGATTTTGTGTTTTTTTTTTAATTAAAAAATATGTTTATTAATAGTAACGTATGGATTTGGACTTGAATAGGACTTTTAATTGTCTGCGTCGAATTGGGGGTTAAAAGAGCTGGCAATTTGTCTGGCAATGGAGGGGCTGCTTTTAATGGGTAAGTCAATTCATTATGGTTTGGTTAATATTGGTCGGATAAATGGAGTGTTGGATAAGATTTCAAGGTGAATATTATCCATGTTTTCAGTGTGTATATGTGTAGAACTATCAACTATGTGTTCTCCAACACCTTGATTGTTCTTATTTTTAAATTAATATATAAATAATATTTTTTTTTGAAAGAAATTATAATCCATTTATATTTAAATAACAAGTTACAAATGAGGAGAATGAAAAACAGGTTAGAGAAACAAAACGGGGAACGAAAGAAAAATAAAAAATAAAAAAAACAACAGAAGAGCACACAATGTGTTGCTATTACTAATAAGCAAATTATATTATGTACAGAAAGATCAGATTCATGGGTTGCTCTTACTATTAAAAAAAAGTATGTATAGATAAATATATATACATTAAAAAGAAATTCAAAACGTGCTAGGAGAATTTATTGTACCTGATTATTTATTGTTAAAAGATTTAAAATTTTAACTGTGATTTCTGTGCTTTAAATTTTTAGAAACGTGCTATAAAATATAATTTATAAAAATAACTCTTTGTTAGGCATTATTTCAAAGCTAGAAAAAAAAGGCAAATCTTCTGCACTCGGTAAGGGTCATTTATTGCGTTCATTTTACGAACCGACCATAAATTCACATTAAATGTGATGACTTAACCAAGTTAAAAATAATTTCTTTTTATAATCCCAATACCTCAATTAAAAATATAGAAATGTATATTTTATATCATAAGATACGAATATATTTCTATCTATGATATCTAAAATATACACCCCGTTAAAAGATGACACATTTCAGGACTTAGATGGGTATGGATCACCGTATCCAACATCTAAGAACTCGAACCAGATAATAGAATATCGAGCAAGCACTATCAATTAGGTGAAACACGACCAGACTAGCCTCTCGTCGAAATAAGCTATGTCCAGTCAGATGGTCTTACACCTCGCGGAGGAATGTTATCATGAGCAAGTGAAACTCGACCAAATTGAATCAAGTCTGATTGAACTGTCTCACATCTCGTGGACGAATGACTAGGTACATGCTGAGTAGGACTTCATGTACCAACCAAACCAAGAAAAGAGGAGGACCTTGGAAATGGTCAGGCACTCATAACGTCAGTAAATGTATAATTAAGATTCATTACTCATAAAACGTGGATAATTAAGGACATGTTCTGATACAATAAAGTAAAGAGGTTACCACAAAATTCACCCACTAAACAACCATTAAAAGAGAGTTGTTACAACGGCTATAAGACAAGTGACAACGGCTATCTAGCCCATGAATCCTATAAAAGAGAATGTTAACAATAAACCAAGGTATAAGTTATCCTTGAATCAAGCCACATTATTAGTGAGATAAATTTTTTAATTCCATTACTGATGCATCTTTTTAAAGTCCCTTTGGCTGACAATACACTGATGTCCCCCTTGACTCTTCTTTTTTAGTGTAGAATTCATATTCTTTGAGTTCGAATTCTAGAAGAAGCCCCGACTGATTAAATTGACTGGAAAAAAAAATACCTCCTCAATAATGGTGAAATAAAATCTTCTAAAATACAATACTAAAAACGGTTATTCATGAATTTTTGAAATATTATTAAAAAATTAAAATGATTTAAAAAGAATAATTTTACATTATTGAAAATATTAATTTCAAAGTTCAAGATTGTGAAACGTATTTATTGTGGAATTTTATTAATTTATTTTTAGAAACCTTAATTCGATCACTTTCAATTCTAAACAAATGTTTGTGGTTGGTTTCTTAAAGCAATGGCAATAAATTACTTAACATGTGCCCTTAACAAAACCCTTACTTATTTTCTATACTAATTCATCACATTTTTTAAAAAAAGAATGATTTATATGAGGATAGCTAGTAGCTCCATCAACGTAACAAAAGGTGGTTCAGAGAAATAATTCAACAAGAAATCCATGATTAACATTAATGATGGAATATAATGGGCGATTATGAAACACTTGCATACTACACCCATAAGCCTTTCCCAATAAAAAAAAAGAAGCAAAATCAAGTGATTAAGGTTTTCCAAAATTAGGGTGATAAGATTAATTATCACAATTAATGACAGTAAATTTGGTCCCTACAAATTCATTCTTTTCCTTAGAATAGAACATTTAACAGCTAATTTTGATATTTAAATGTAGATGAAGCATTAATGCATTGAATCAATGTTATCCTTATTAATTATTTTCGATTTTGCTTGGTCAGTCCAATCACAACAGCATATACAACATGCTTTTCCAAAAAAAAAAAACCATATACGACATGCTAAAAGAACTTATTTGAATAATTATTGATAACAGACGAACATTATCTCTTCAATCACTTTAGAGGTACCAACATGTTTTGTTTGGGGTCCAGTGAGGTCAAACGCCTCTTATTCAATTTGATTGGATTGTCCAACACGATTATAATCATCCAATTTTATTATTCTAAAATACATAATTTAATTAAATCTTAAAAAAATTAAAATTTACTTTATTCTAATTTTAATATTAAAATCTTACAGAATATCTTAGTCATAATACATTTATAAGATCGGACGATCAAGATCGTGTTGAACAATCAAATTGGACCTAACCCGATCCCGTTTCATTTGATGAAATAAGAGATCGAGTTAGGTCTAATGAGGCGTTTGACAATTTGATTGTCCAATGCACTCGTAACTATCCTAAAAAGGAAAGGTTTAGAATTTAATTGCATTCTAATTTAGTTTTAAAATTTTAAAAATATATTAATTACAACAAAGTGATAAGATCGGACGGTCACGAACACGTTGAACAGTTAAATTGTCAATGCCTATTAGACCTAACCTGATTCTATGAAATAAATACATCTAATTTTATAAAAAAATAAAATATATATTAAAATAAATTTAATGCATTTATTTTTAGTATAATGTAATAATTCAATTTAGTATATACTATGTCAGGGGCAAGTGAAGACCGCAAAAATTATTGCGGGGAGTGGACCGACACCATTTATTTCATATCTCAACTCAACTGGCTCCCTCAAATCCAACCCAATGTCCAGCTCTCTCCAAAAGCTTGAGCATAAGCTAAAGTGGGAAAAAAACAAAAGCTTTCAAAGTTTAGATTCTCACGAACAATATTTTATAGATTGAATGCTTTTCCAAATATCATTCACTTAAAAAGTTCTCTGTATATGTATCTGTATAAAAGCTCACTTGGGACGGATGTAAGCATGTAAACAATATTTATCAATTTCAACAAGTATATATATCTGAGCATGGGAAGGTTTAGAATTACTCAAATAAAAAAATATAAGATATATTAGTTTTAAAAAAATATGGTTGTGTAAGTGCCCTTTTACACAAGCTATAAGTTTTCTCTCATAAAATAAAGGATTTATTGTCTTAAAAAGAGTACTTTCAAGTGTCTAAAAAGTTATGCATGGATGTGAATGTCTTTTTTTTTTTTTTTTTTTATTTATTTTTCTATGGATCACGATACAACTAGCATATTATATAACACACAAACAATTGACTCTAAAATGGGACCATTAATGATCACCTTTATATCCTAGTGTCGGCAGTGCAATATAATTTTCCACTGATTATACTGTGATATGAATCACAAATGGCTTTATCTAAATTATTTAAGGGAAATTTGCATAAATAGCATAGTTAAAATGAATATTTATAAAACTAGCACCCCATATGAATATTAATAAAAAGTAGCACTGAACTCACTCAATGTTTTTTTTTTAACACTGGAGGCGCCATTTATATATGGCACCTCCTTTGTTTTTTGTTTTCTTAAGGAGGCGCCTCCTTCTTTTATTTAAGTTGTGATCATTTTTTCTTTTTTAATTAAATATTAATTAATGGATGATATTTTTTTATATTAAATTTTAGTGGCTAGCGTTTTTTTTAATTGAGAAAAGAGAAAACCATGAAAGAATAGAAGATTTGTTTGTGATTATCTTGAAAAAATCATGGACTAAGTTGTTTTTGTTTAAAATATATCCAATTGAAAGAGAAAATCATGAAAATTAAATCATGAAAGATCTTTTAAGGATAATGTTTTTTAAAAATTTAATTAAAAAATTTAATTGATAAAGATAAAGACAAATAAATCTTCCATAATTTTCTCTTTTCTCAACTGTGACATGAAAAAAAATTTGAGCCATTAAAATGGTTCATAAAAAATTCTCAACCATTAATTAATATTTAATCAAATAAGAAAAAGTGATCACAACTTAAAACAAACGAGTCGCCGTATATATACAACGCTTCTTTAAGAAAACAAAAAACAAAGGAGGCGCCATATATAAATGACGCCTCCAGTGTAAAAAAAAAAGTTCAACGTTGACCACTGCTACTTTTTACAAATATTCAATATTGGATGTTATTTTTGCTAATATTCAATTTCTGATTGCTAATTTTGCTAATTACCCATTATTTAATGGAATAAATCACTGGACTTCACTGATTGAAACCAACCTTAATTTTCTTTTCCCCCCTTTTGTTTTATCCCCTCATCCATCATGATCCATGAGAGAGAGGTCTACAAGTCCAGAAAAAAATGTTTTTTTTTATCAATGTAAAATCCACTAATAATTATGTTCAGATTAAATAGTATAAACCCTAATGGTAACTCAACGGAATATATACTTGAATTGTTTATGTCTATTATTATCCATGCCAATATAATGGATTAAATGACTTTCCATATCATTGTAAAGAAATTATATATATTTCGTAACGCAAAGACACATCCTAAAACATGTCATGCGCATGCATCTCACACACATCTCCACACTCTTAACACAATTTTCAAACACAAACAAAATATATAATATATGGTAACACCTCTCATTCACGATTGGGGGTGCTTTTTAGGGGGCGCGTCGCGCATTGAGATGCACTGGACACAAATCAGTATCATGGCATGACGGGTGTCTGTTCTCTATTTAGTGATCCATATTTAGTGATCCATATGGGGGAGGCAAGGCGTTCATCGTTGTTTTTATTTATATTTTGCTTTGCTTTCTTTCATTCTTTCTTTCTTTGCTCTTGTATTTTGGATTCTTGATACTTTGATTAATTAATATATGATCGCCGCACTAAAAAAGAATATATGGTATATAATTATTGTTTAAAAAGTTATAAATCTTTACAACTTGTCTTCTAACAAGTATAATTTTCACATTTTGTAATGAAAATAACAAAATATAATAATAATAAAATTCTTGTAAGATTGTTATATGTCTCAAATAGCACAAATAGAAGGCTTCAACATTAAAATAATTAAGGATTTTTAGTTTTAAGTCCCCCTAAACTATAGGATTTAGCGATCGATCCCTCACTTCTTCATATTTAGATTTTAGTCCCTACATTTAAATGATAATTTAGGAATAGGAACATATCATTTAAATGTAGGGACTAAAACCTAAATATGAAGAAGTGAGGGATCGATAGTTAAATCTTATAGTTTACGGGGACTTAAAACTAAAAATTCCAATAATTAATCATGAGTTAGCATATACATATTTAGCTCAAATACAATACACTATGAGATGGGATTTACTAGATCTGTGTTAAAATCTCTTAATTAGTATTTCTTAATATCTAATAATAGACTGACACATATCTAAATTTAACTCAAAACATATAAAGATGCATGGAGGGCTACAACAATTATTGTCCCTCAAATTTTCCTATGAAAATACTGAGTAGACCCTCAGGTTATCTCCATTATTTTTAACCACATTTTTATGTTTAATCCCCGTTAGCCCATGGATAATATACCATTATACAAAAAAAGTATCAATAATGAATCTACATTCACATGAATGCAGTATTTTTTTATTTTATTTTTTTAAGAAAGTATCAATGTGATTACATCTACATTTCAAATGAATGCAATATTAAATACATACATTATATGTGAAGACTGAAAAAAATCTTTCACTTGTTCAAGGGAAACCACCGCCCATTATTGTTGTTTCCTGAGTAGATAAAAATTACCCACTGATTTTGTTTTTTCTTCATACAAATGGACAGCCACCTTCGCTAACCCAAACTATTTATATAATGTTGAATGACTTTACTTAAGGTTGATGAGAAATAATAAGTTTTAATTTAAATAGTGATATTTGAGTCACACTCCTTGTCCTGTTATACTA
Source organism: Acorus calamus (assembly GCA_030737845.1). Classification (NCBI taxonomy): domain Eukaryota; kingdom Viridiplantae; phylum Streptophyta; class Magnoliopsida; order Acorales; family Acoraceae; genus Acorus; species Acorus calamus. Next base: position 40,998,658 of record CM060863.1, on the reverse strand, counting down.
AGATAATCCAACCTCAGATTATGAATTTTTTAAAGACTTGGATGATGTAAACGGAATGACTAATAAATGAACAATATTGTGTTTTTTTTATTTTATGACAGACCAAATCATCCTATCTATCCATTTATTTTATATAAAACTCCATTGAATATCATCCACACAGTCTGTGGCTCTGTGCTTTGAATAATAAGACTTGCTCATGCTTCACATTCTCCACTGCGTGTCTGTGTCATTAAATTAGGTTACATAAAAAGTACAAATTAAAGCCCAGTAGATTACAAAACCAAAACCATTTAAAATTTTGTAAAAAAAAAAAAAACTTCAGTTCCTTAGCAACTTGTTTGGGTTGGTGGAGTTCCAGAAGCATCAAAGTTGGATCAACTATTTGAAGAAATAAAGGACCTTTGGTTTGCTCTCCAAATATTTTCAAATTCATCATCTCTATGAAAAAAATTGAATAAATTGTAATATGTTAGGATATTTAAGAATAGTCACACATCGGAAGTGAGAAAAGAATTTTTTATTTTATATATTGACTCACTAATAAAGTGATATCTAGAAAAGATAAAAGAGAAAATGGTCTACACAAGTGTACGCGCATAAGTGCGTGCGTTCTAGCAAACTCAATCCGTTGAGTGAGAACACATCACACTTTAAGAAAAACGATCATTCACGCTTTAAAACTCCAATCATCTTTTATATTCTCTAAATTTCTTCTTCAAAACGTATTTTCAGATTCATGCACTACCAGCTAAGTACCTTGGGAGTCCTTTTGTTCTTTGGTGCACTCAGTTTCGGAGGGATCTAGAGTCCACACAGTTTCAAATTTTATCCAAAACTTGAAAAATACAAATATAAAAAAGGATACAATGGGCCAACATATATTATCCGAGGATCCAGAACGATCTTTCCAAACTCAGGCAATGGTTAATCCACAACAATTTTTTTTCTCTCCTGATTTAATACTCAATGGTATAAACCCAAGAAATGCTAGCAAGTTGAATCTTAATATAAATCGAGGGGATGCACTCCAACCTGGATTAGTTCTTCCTCCCTTGATCTAGATTGGATCAACCAGTATTGCGTTTTGTTCTTTGTATGTTCTAGCTTCTATATCAAATCCCTTATAAAGCCCTAATTTTAATTCACACCGTTTTTTTTTTTTTTGTAAAATCACACTCCCATGCCCTCGGTGGACTTGTCATCACCAAATTAGGCCCACATTTGTCACTATTAGAGCATAGTTGTATATTCATCCAATGAGCGCCATTTTGCAACATGTTTTGCAGTCTTATACATTATGATAACGTAGTATATATTGCACCATCATAAAGTATGCAGTATCATCATGGTATATGACCCAATTATTTTTTTATTTTTTCACCGTGAAAAAAAAACACTGGTATAGTATATATTTCATTTCATATAATGATGTGTATGATTTAAAAAAGAAAAGAAAAACAAAATGAACCGCAATCGGAGCTGCAATGGAGCCTGCGTGTATCTTTTTCCGAACCGACAACAAATCCCGGCCCAGGTTCATCGGTAGCCCAAGCCCATTACGCAACCGCACGTTCGACATCTCTCCCACCGGCCACACATTGGTCTCAGATTGTCAGACCATGAGTGAAGAGAGAGAAGAAAAACAACGAAAACGAGAACAAAATCGATCGATCCATCTTTATATGATCACTCAGCAACGATAAATCCAACCATTCCGAACCATGTCGATGAAACCCTAAACCCATGGAACCCCCTCCCCGTCTCCTAACCCTAACCCTAGCCATCGCATTGATCTTCTCCAGGTCCGTCCGATCCGACTTCCACACTCCCTCCCCTTCCCCTTCCCCCTCCCCCTCCCCCTCCCCCTCCCCCTCCCCCTCGCCTTCCTTTTACAAGAAGCTCCCCGCACAACCCAACGGAAACCGCGGCCTCCCTTCCCCGGTGACGCTCCGGCCCCCTCCCGACGGCCACCGCACGTGGTGGCAGCACAGGCACCAGCCTCCACCGCCGCTGACGCTGTCGCCGGGGCGGCCGAAGGAGAGGCTCAACGTGGGGAAGAAAGTGGGGATCTTGTTCGCCGGGGCGGTGGCGGTGATGCAGGTCACCGTGGTAGGGATCCTGGTCTACAAGAGGGTCCAGATCTCGAGAATGAGGGGCTTTCGTGAGGCCGAGTTGTGAAGGTTTGATTGATTTTGTTTATTGATTGATTCTTTTTGGATCGGCGGATTAGACGGTCGGTTGGGGTAGGTGGCGGGTATATCTTCTCCTTCGATCTGTCTCACTGTGCATTTGAATTTTGTATAAATGTTGTTAGTTTGAGTTAATTCTTACTCACTCATCCGTTTTTAGTGTACAGAGAAGTTAATTTGTGTGGGCTTCTTTTACATGGAATGATGTTTACGTCATATATATATTTTTATATATATTCATAGTGCAGATGTTGGTCATCTTGAATTTGGGTATTGGGCATTCCTGTTAAGTGGTTTACCAATATGATGATTAGTTGAGCTATTTAAGATTGTCCCTTTTGTTTGCTTGTATGTATAAATGATAATGTTATAGTGCTTAGGTTTGATCTTCAGAACCATCATTGCAAGTCATTCTGGGTTGGTTTGCTTATCTTGAAAACTTTAGAATTAGTGGTGAGAGCTACAAGCAATGAACCAAGCACGGTGGCACTCCATGGATATAAGATTGAATGAGGGTTACTTTTTTCGGTTTGTTTTTAAGGCATATTCGGAACTGTTGATAAAATATGATTTCTTATTCTTGACCATTGATACCAACTGTGCAACGTCAAACACCACAAACTTATGATCTGAGCTGCTCTGATCGTGTAGTTTCTTGTGCTTTGCTTGCATATTAGACGATCCTCGTTTAGAGGCTTGTTGTCAGTTCATTTAGCAAAGGAATCAAGCCTGAACAAAGAGATCCTAGTCATGAGCGGGTCATGGTTTGTTCATCACATCCAATATTAGGTAATTTTTTCTTTTTTGTTTTGTTTTGAGTAATTGGCATTACCTGGTCTTTATATTGTATGAACTGCAACAACCACCTTGAAAATGGAGTTGACAATGGTGCTCTCACCAAAGTTGTCTGCATTTTTAATATTGAATAGTTAGGAATAGGAAATCTTTTTGTTGCACTTTATAACCATTGTCACAATTATGGGATTCGGGAATTACTTGATCAACCAGGTATTTCTTTTAGTGAAATGGCAGAATTCATGATGCTTATCAACAGTATACTTTTGGTAGGTTTCATCAAGTTAAAGAGATATTGAATAATTATTAAAACCTTTCTGACAGATAGATTATCACCCTTGAGAATCCAATCTTCCGTTTTTTACTTAAGCAAAAAGAAAAAAAAAACCTATGGGAATCATATAGTCATATTAACTGGGGCTAGTCAGGCTTTAAGTTGGAATTTATTCACCATTATTTTCTCTTTATTTGTAACTTTTTTTAAAAAAGTTGGTGACTTCCAAACTTGTCCAAACTTGAATACTTCAACAACTATTTGGCCCATTTGAGCAATTAGAAAAGGTTATGCATAAAACAACTTAAACATGGAACACCCCTCTGTAGTCTCTATCTTCACCAAACTTATAATATGGCTTTCACTGACTTCCATATCAGTCACACTTCCATTTTTTTATATAGAGACCGAGAGATGTTAGCTGTTGGGGAGAGAAGAGAGTGGGCACCCTTACTTGAAAGAGAGATGGTTTCCATGACATGAAAAAGAATTGTGAGGGGTCGATGACTATGAAAGAGTTAATCAGGTATGAGGATCAAATACTAATAGTAAAATATCATGCAGTGTTACGTGAGTTATGCTTACATGAGAACTCATACATGCTAACAACTATCTGGAGGGTACTTTATGAGGCCTACTTGTGTTGGTATGTATACATCCAAACTGCTTGATGATATACCAATAACTAATATTTCAGGCCTATTCATCTGATTCTTTCTAGTTTTCTGATTTTAAATTGAGTCTTTTGATGTTTACAGAACTTACATACTATGAGATGTAGAATTCCATACAATGCCACATATGCTTATTTATATGTACACCTTTAACAGAAAGTGAATGGGAATTTATTTGAGGCAGTGGTTTGGTGTAATGTGCTTTACCAGTGGAAACAGTTAATGACTATATACCCAATATAAATATTTTTGAAATGGAAATAGGTTGCATTGGGGAGATGCTGAGGAGATTTTGACCTTTTTAAAGATATGTTACGGTTTTAACCAAATTGGATAACATTCCTGTCTCCACCCTCTAAACCAGGGCTCTTAGTGATTCTGGGAAATTAACTTGTTTAGAGTGTGGTGGTGCTGCCATGTTGGTTGTAATGGCCTGATGGCCTGTAGCAACTAGAAAGACTTCCACTGCTCTGCTTTTCTGTAATGGGGTAGGTGATTCATCCACAATTTTAGTATGTGATTACACCCTAGAGGGGTTTATACAAGTGGAATAATAATTCAATACTTTGTGTCTGTTTAGTTCATGAATTGGTAGCTTACAGCTGAAATGGCACTCTGCAATGCATATGGAGGAGTTTCCAACTAGTTGAATGCATTAGGTACAAAGGGAAGTTCTTTAAACTTTTTTTTTGGGGGAGATTAGATTGGAGCATTCTTATTGAAAAAGATGCCCGAACAAAGAAGGAGACAAGGAATCTATGTATAAAGTTAGTAAGGAAGTGAAAAGGAATAAAAAGGAAAAAGGGTGGTCTCCACCGGATCAGAAAGACCCATCAATATCTTTCCCTAATCTCGAACCATGCATTCCCCGTGATAGTGGTGTCTCCCCCCTTAAAATTGTTGTTGCCCAAGATCTAAGAGTTGAGGATATTGCCGCTCAAGTGTTTTCCATGTAAATTCTCTTTTGTAGAAAAGATGCGATCATTGTGTGCGATCCAAATGTACCAACACACCACATGTTGGATAGGCCATTGGAACTTTGTGAGGTTGTATTTTTTTGGTGGGTCTTTGTGAGGTTGTTAAGATCACCACGCTTATGCCTTTTCTGGAATCATCTCCACTTTCCTTTAAGGTCGTTGAAAGAACTTGCCAAGGGTCGCGCACTCGTGCCCACTGTCTCCCAAGCACTAAATGAGCATCCAAAGATAGATTGGTCCCTTGTTTCCTTTTCCATTGTGCATGGCTTGCGAGTATCATTGCCATTTGCGCACCAATTTCTACCGATTGACCTTGACAGGGATCTTGTCTAGCATGGGCAACGACATGGAACATGGGGGCCTTTCCTCCCACCCCTTTAAAGCGGAACCCCATCCATTTAAAAAATCATTTTCTTTTTTTCGGATGGAGAGGGATTGAAAGAAAGAAAAGAGGGAGGGAGGGAGAGGCTGAGGTGAGTGATGGCGGGCAAATGATGGCGCATGAGGTTGACTAAGTGGAGGGGGCGGGTGACGCTGGGGAAGAGAGAGATGGGGGGTAAGGGGGGCAGATGGTGCTGGAGGAGGCAGGGGTGGTGGTCGGGCGAAGGGAGCGAGTGGCATCAAGGGAAGGAGGCATGCGGTGGGTGGAGGACGGCGTAGGTGGGCAGCTCATTCTCTCTCTTCCTGTCTCTACCTCTTTCTCTCTAACTCCCTTATCCCTTGCCACTCACCACACCCTGGAAAAAAAAAATCTCGGAGTGGGGTTCCACCTTAATGGGGTGGGGGAAAGGCCCCCCACAAAACATCGAATCTTCAAAGGGGCAAGGGTGCCCCATATTAGGCACTCAAACCGAATAGGACTATCTTGGGGGATGCTTGTTGAGCTTTGTATATAGTCTTCACATAAAATCCGGAGCCCGGAGACAACTTCCAACTAATCGTGTCTTCATTTCTGAATTTAAACCCACTTCTTGAAGAGTCGCAAGAAGAGAGGTAATCTCCTCTGCTTCTATGTCATTTGGATCCCTACGCAATTGAGCAATCCAAATCATAGTTCAAAACCATGTGCGATAGGGTCCACACATGGCATATGCGGCCCGCATGTACCGAACATACGGTCGCACATAGGGTAAGACAACCGTTCGAACCCCGTTTGAACTGAATTCGAATGCCCTCTTATCGTTTGAATTGCGTTGGAACAGCTTTCGAACGATATGTTGATGTTCGAATTACCGTTCAAACTACAATCCGAACTGAACTTCGAACACCATCTTACCGTTCGAAGTCCATTCGAACTGAATTCGAACGTGCGCCGCATATTGGGTGGAATGTGTGTCCGGGGGCGCACATCAGCATGTGCGGCCGCATTTCAAACTATGATCCAAATAATGTCATCACGTATGAAAGGAGTCTACGATGAGATCACTCTAAGAAGGTTGGGAACAGGGATGATAAAGAGGAACCTTGGAGCCAATTGTCTTTCCAAAAACGTGTTTCCACTCTATTTCCCGACAGTAAAAAATGAATGTTGTACATGAAATATATTCTAGTTTTAATAGGGAAGTTTGTATGTGAATGGTACTTATAAATAAATAGTCATGCATGTGTAGCATGTAAGCAGACAAAAATACACACGTTTTAGTTAGTAAACCAACTATCATGTTGTCTTTGTTTATGATTGTCACAGTTTGTTATTTATCTATACCTATAAATTTAGGTTTTGAGTTTTGGGCATATTTTAGTTACTCCAGCTTCAAAACAATTTTTCAATTCTTAGGTTGTACGATTGAAACATCACATTCTTCAAAACGATTAATATGCATTACCATTCCCCTCTTTTTTTTCACTAGCAAATTTTCACTGCATTAAACATGTTCTAATTTATTGGGGCATTAGTTAGATTAAAGTCTAATATCTCAGTTGGGAGATTGACTCGTGTGTTTACTACACGAGGCATATGAAGATGATTCAGTGTCGTACAGTCTTGTGCTTTGTATCAGAAAACATTAATCAGCATCAACATGTTTTCAAGGGATGGGTGATTTACATTGAAACACTCATACACCATGGAATTTGATCTTGAGCCAGGACTGGGTTGAATTCTTTTTGGGGGTTGATTCTAGAGTGGAGGGGGGTGGCTGGTTGGAATTGGATTCCATATATGCATATGTATTGCATTTTGTAAGGTTAAAATCCATGAACACCAGACATATTTGATTTAAAGTAATTCATAGTCCTATCTGATATTTAATGCATCATGTTTTCCCCATATTTTCATACAAGTTTATGGATATATGTTTATAAATGTGTTAGTTAACCATAGCTTCTTGTGAAAAATACAGTTCTCATACCATATTTGATAGCTTGTGGAAAATACAGTACTGATTGTCTGTCGGGAGACTTGAATGCATCTCTCACCTTCACTTTACACGAAGAACTGTTGTTAATGACTGACTGTATAGTTTGATATAACAGTGAAGACAACTACTTTTGCAGTAGCTGCCTTGATGTTTCCAATCAATTTCAATGTGAAATTGTACATTGAGATAAAATGTCTGTAAGATAACATGGCCTGGAGGACCAGAGGTAATGCTGAGGTGTGAGAATTTACAGGATTATATTGATGGTCATCATCGGTAGAATCAATCTAGATTGAAGTTTTATTCAACATTCATGAAGGAACTTAACATGTTAGAGTTTGTAGATCCGGGTTTGCGGTCAGGCTGAAGCTGTTAAAAATCCTCTTATGCTTAAATTTTGTTTAACCCTCTTATGCTTAAATTTTGTTTTTTTTTTTAAATAAAAAAAACTTTCAGCCTTCATTGGGGTGTTCAATCCTTTCTTCTAATGTTCACTGCTCATGGATGTTCAATCATTTTAGTTGTGTCCACATAACATCATTTGATATGGGGTGAATTCTTTCACCACTTGTGGTCCTATATCACTCTCTCTCATTGATTTGCGCAACCAGATCAAATTGTTGGATTATTCGTACCACAACTTTAATGATCAAAAGATTTGCCTCTAGAGATAATCCTCTGTTTTATTGCAATGTCCATTTTTCTTTATGTGAAACCACAAATTGTTGTGCTTCCTGTATGTATAAATCTTCATTAACGGTATGGCCTAGTATAGTTTTAAAAGGGTCATCTTTGAGGACCCTCGTTTTGAGTCAGAGTACAGTAAAGTCTATTAAGTCAGATTTTGTGTGTTTTTGTTTCAGAGTTTCCCTGTTTTTTAGCATTGTGTACCAAGTTGGACTTGTAATTTCAGGTACATAGAAATATTGTCCAGTGATTTTGGTCCATGATAAATAAAACACTAAAAAAAATAATATTGAATGACATTGACGGGCTCTCCATTGCAAGTTGCAACTCTATGTTTTTATTGATTTTTTTTTGCATATATACCCCCTCTTGAAACCCATATTTGTGGAATTACCCCATCTTACTTCTACCATGGCATAAATACCCTTGAAATTTTTATGAGTCGTGTAAATATGCCATTAGGTTAGTGTCCATGAGGATTGAACCGATTGGTTAGAAAATCTTCATTAGCCACCATTAGTCATATATAAATAGGTCAAAATACCCTCCTCACTCTCTTTTTGTTTGGTCGAACCCATGTCCTTCACCCTTCTCTTCTTCATTTTTCTATCACTCTCCCTCTATGTTTTACATCTCTCCTTTTCAAGTGTCTTTGCAAACCATATCACTCATACCCTCTTGCAAACCAAACCAAATACTAATTTTCACCGAACCCAAACCACGTGAATTCTTCAATGAGCTGTCATCCCAACCCAAATCTCAAGTGTTACTGTGGTATTCTTTGTAAAATGGGGACATCAGGCAATGAAAATAACAAAGGAAGGAAATTTTACAGATGTCAACAATTGGGTTGGGGGTGTGTGAGTTTTCATCTTCTTCTCCATTATTCTTTGATTTTTTTTAATGGTAGGTCTTTTGAGAGTTTTTGCAATGTTTGTGTGAGTTAGGGTTGGAATGAATAAATGAGAGAGAGAGAGAGAGAGAGAGAGAGTTGTGATTTGGGAGATTTAGGGTTTGCAGAGGATGAGAATTTTATTTTTATTTGGATATGTTAGGGTTTGCAAAGAAAGAATGAGAGAGAGAGGGGGGGGGGCACGCATGGTTGGGTAGGTTAAGTGGTTTAAGTAAAGGATAAACTAGTCATTTCACGGGATAAGGTTAAGAATCTTATTATGATTCGGCCTGCGTTCTTAACAACGACTAATGGAGAGGCATATTCGCACTTATAAAAATTTTAGGGGTATTTATGTCATGGTTGAAATAAAAAGGGTAATTTTATAAATATAGATTTTAAGAGGGGTATATATGCAAAATAAATGTAAAGGAGGAGGGGGGGGGGACGTGTCAGTTGAATGAGACTGTTTGTGCGACCAGTAATTGTCGGATCCGTAGCATCAGTGCCTATTTTTGACAGACAGATTTGTCTTTGCCACTGCTCTTCCTTAGCTGCTTAGCTGCCCCCATGAAATAATTTTAGCTTTCAATTATCCAGCCCCACAAAAATGCCTTCGTCATCGTATATGCTTGTTTCTTAATTTTTTTTAAAATAAAATAAAAATTTCTATCATCTCTTCTATGACTAAAAGGGTGATTACAATTTTAAATTGAAGATAATAAGAGACTGATAGACAGACACATACAAACAACACAAAACTAGAAAATGAAAAGCGCTAGTGACAGAAGTAAACGGGATGTCTATATCATGTCACTCACAATCCTCCAACTCAGAACCAGTTTACGCCATAATAATTATCATTCCCTCTCAGAAAACTATGGCACACGCACCCGTAATACCTCTCTCCCACTGAGAGATGGACGCAGTCGTTGCTTCCCACATGTTTTCCACATAAACACGGGACGCATTAAAAATCGCATCATTTCGAGCCCGCCATATCGCCTAGGTTCCCGCCGCGGCCACCGTACGCAGCACCCGGCACTCCAGCTTTAAAGCCCCCGTGCACTCCAATATCCTCCCCGCCTCCCATAGATCCTCGATCGTTTGCACGTTTTTGCCTAAAGCTGTCGCCTCGCTCATCATCTGCCAGAACCCTTTGGAGACCCTACAATTGCATAACAAATGCACCACTGTTTCCATTTCTTCACCTCAAAAAGCGCAGTCTATTGAGTCAGCGGGGCACCACTTAGCGCGGAAAGCTTTCGTGAGTAGCCTCTCTCTCACGAGCAGCCATAGGAAGATCTTCACCTTGAGCGGTGTAGTTATTTTCCGTATTACATGTATTGTAAAAATGTAAAAAAAAAATCATCAAAATTCATGTGACTTCAGAGAAAGAGTATATGGTATTTGTGGGGTTGAATGGGTTGTGTGCATCTTTTTTTCAAATAAATTATTTTTGGATTATAATTATATATGTCTTTTGTAAAATAGATTATTTATTTTTAAAAAATCAAAACATCCACTAATTGTAAATTAAAAATTAACATCTTCAACAAGATGTGGGTTCTCCTCCTGTAATAAATGTCTTTGACCATTGATTTATGAGTAATGACAGTGTAATTTTATATGTAGTCTTTTTCATCTTCCACACATGTAGGACAATCCTTCAGTGTAGTCTTAAGGGAAACTTTTAATATATGGTCATCGTACATATTTGAAATTTAGGGTTTCTCACATTCGTATAGTTTATCTGGGGTTAAGATCAATCCTGGTTTGATTTTATAAAATGTGTATGCTTCGTAATGAAGAGTGTATATATTTTAATAAATTTGTTAGTATCCCTTGAAGTGAAAATAAGAAGTCGCATGTATCATCTAAGATGAAAGTACCTCGTTAAATAAAATGTCCTCCAATCAGGCCATGTCTAGGACAGCATTTAGGTTTAGGCCCATATTGTTTTTTCTGAGAAGATATTGCGAATTTATATAGAGAGAAATGAGAGTCACTGGGCAACTGACCAAGCGCCCCATTTTTTTAAAATTTTTTTTATTTAAAATATATACTCGCATAAATGCACAAGTTATTATGGAAAAATGGAGTCTATAATTAGATAAATCAATTATTTTTTTTCAAAAATGAAATATTAAAAATTTCATACATGTATATATGTACACTATAGGCGACTAGGGGATCGTCTCTGTGTTGCAAAACGTATAAATGTATCAACGCCCATTTCAAAAATGGCTAATGCCCACTTGGATCTGAGTTTTAAATGAAGGTTTTTAAACAATGACGTTTGAAATCTCACGTTTGAAAATGTTTTACTTTTTTTTTAGTTTTATAATGAAACATGTGAAACACGTTATAAACACTTTTTCACCGCGGATTCAGACGGGCCAGAGTGACATAACAAGTATCAGATGGTCCTTTTTTTTTATGCGAGGGATATTTTCGTCATTGAAATTATTGGGGTGACAGCTATTCAGGGCCTTTTCCGTAGGTGAGACGTACCTTCTTGTGAAGCTGTGTCATTCTGAATGGGCCCCATCAGGGCCCATTACTAGTTCGGCCCACCAAGTCATGAGCTAAATTAACCATGTTGATTAAATGCAATCACTATTTATGTCAGCCGAATCACTTGTTTGAACCCGAATGTATGAATTGCATCTTTTAAGTGTAATTTCTGAATAATCACTGATTATCTTCAAAATATTCTTGATCGTGACATTCATCTTATTTATAAATAATTCTAATATTTTTTTTTTTGAGAGAAATGTAAACTCTTATAACTGTTCAACAAGAAAGTGGTTACAAGAGTCCGGAATCAGTCTCAGAAGACCGAGAGAGATCCCAATATAAGTTAGAAGAAAGGAGAAACAACATAACATAAAAGGAAAGAACGAAAACAAGGAGAAAGAAACAGAACATTCATCTTAATATAATTCTAATCATATTAGCTATTTTTATTGAACTTTTCATGAACTATTCACATATTTTCTTCTTATTTCAGTGTCGGGTTATATATTCTAGCTTGTCTTAGATATTAATTGATATAATAATAAAATATCTACCTTTCTTAAATAATAAAAAAAAATTGGTAGAGGGACATCTTTCACCGGACTGAGTTGTGTCTATGTAGTCTTTATTCCCACAGTCAACTGTATAAGCCAGTGATAACCCTAATTTGAGTTGTAATTTGAATTAAACCAGTTAAGGAGATCATATAGGCCGATAGTTGTGGTCATTGGGTGGATTGCTTTTTCAAAAAATTCCGCCCAAACGCGCAACCAAACGGGTCGGACCATCAAAAGCTGATTCCTTTTATTTCTCTCTAATCCGTGTTTTTAAAATCTCAAAAAGAGATTTTTGGTCATATTTTTTAGAAAAACAACTTTTTCTACCAAACATTAAATTCCTTCCAAATATTGCCTGAATTAAAAAAAAGCATCCAAAAAATAGTCTAAAATCATTTTAAAAAGGTTTTATTCCAAAATCTACTTTTCAATCTTGTACTAAAAAAAACACATTTTTACTGTATACATCCCTAAAAAAATAATGGCCATTAACATTTTTTTTATTATGCAAGACAAGAAAAGCTGGTGTGTGTCAGATAGGAGGATCCTATGTCATGTCAGGCTGAATTTCAGTCAAAAGTAATCAAGAATTGCTTATACTAATACTAAAAGGAAAACAATTATCACTGCTGTATTTTATAGAAAACATATGAATGAGTTTGAATTTTATTATTGTTATCTTTTTCTTTTGAATCTAAAGACCATTTATTGAACTGTGCCTTAGTTTAAAACACAGGGGATGTGTGTCTGGAGTACACATTTATTTTCTCTACTCACACTACTCCAAATGTTTTCTACCCAAAAATAGCCTGCAAGTGACAGAACACTTGCCTTCAGTGTCAGGCAAGTTATTGTGTCATTTTATTCTCACTTGGAAATGCAAAAAACCAATTCATTGTGACACCCACCTACACTGATCATCCACATCTAATATCTTGAAATATAAGGCAGGGCTTGCAAATAGATGTTGACAGCTTTTAAAGATACTCTTTTCCTATTTTTTGAAGAAAATAATATTAAAAAAAAATAGTTACCAAAATTATTTTTAAGGATCGTATGCTTCCTAAAAAGTTATCTTAAAATCTGACTTAAATGTAAAGCTGTTCTTCAAATCTATTTTGAAAATTACCTAAAAACTAAGTTCCCATTTGAAAGTGTCATAAAAAACTGCATCCAATCGGTTTTTTCATAAAAAAAACTGTTATCAACAAATTTCTCACAAGAGTTGTTTTTTTTATAACACATAAAAAACAAAATCCAAAACAAAAAAATATTAAAGTTCGCACACATCCATTTGGAACTGATTATCTTAATTTTTCAAAAATAACTATAAATAAGCTTTACAATTATTTTCAAATAGGATCTAATAAGACAATGAAATAAAGTCAATGATTTTAATTTTTTTTTAAATTAAGAATTCCAGTGGTATCACACACACAACAGTGGACAACAGTGACAATGGGTCCCCCACACCACAGTTTCAGTTTGGGAACTTGTATAATCTAATGCAGAGAAGAAAGGGTGAAAGAGTGGACCATACAAAGCCATGGAAGCATCCAAAAGACTAAACATCAGGACATCAGAGGAGAAGTAGTACTTTCTACCACCCCACAAGTCCCAATGTTTGCTCCTTAGTCATTCATAACAGTTATCACACAACAACCAGAGCAAATACAAAGATCCCAAAAACAAATAATAATAATTCAAAATCAACACCATACACGAATCCTACATTGCCTACAACGTTATTCAACCATCATCACATAAAAAAAGTCTTGATGAGAGATTCACAAAGACTCCCATCTTCAGCGAATCAATCAATCCTCTGCACAAAAACAACCAAGTTGAGATTTTTAAGAAGAACCCAATCTAAAACAATCACTAATAAAAAACTAACCCTTTCGAGATGAGAACATGAAGTCATGATGAGAAGCCGCGGCGGGGATTGAAATGGAGAGCTGGGTAGCGTTTGATAAGTCCTGTTCGATGTCGATCCAAGATGGCACTTTGTTCCTCGAAGAAGGCCATTCGTCGTCAAAGAAATGCCTGAGCGTCTGCTTCGCCTCTCCCTCCTCCTCCTTCTCCACCTTCAAAGGCTTGAAATCGTCGCCCAATACGAAGCAGTGCTGCTGCTCTTGCGGCCCACGCAAGCTCTCCAAAACAGAGTAGCTCTTCCGCTTCGGTGGAGATGTCATCCACGCCGGCGGCTCCTCCGCCACCGTCACCGTAGACCTCCACCCGCCGCCGTCCGCGTGAGCATTCCGAGCAGTTCCAGAGGGTTCCAAGAAGAAGACGTGCTCACCCACAACTTCTTCTCTCAACCCATGAAAGTACCTGTTTTGCATGAAAAAGAAACAAAAGATGAAATAAAAGCACAAAGCTCGGATTTTTATTGGATGGGTATCACGTTTTGGATCCATTGATCAAACCTGTAGTCCTTGTGGGGTGAGGAGAGTGACCCATGGTCAAGGCTGAGATGGGTCTGTGTTGGGAAGTTCATGAAGGCAGTTGAAGGTGGTGGTGGTTGTGGTGGAGATGGGGATGGGTTTGGTGTATAATGGAAGGGGAAGTGGAGGTTGTGGTTGTTGTTGTTGGTGGTGGTAGTGGAGGAGGAGGAGGTGATGGTGGTGGTGGAGGTGTTGGAGATGGGGGTTGAGTTGATGTCCATTTCCACAGGCTTTCTTGAACGGTTCTTGCCCCTGTGGATGTGGCGCTCACAGTATTTGGAGTCAGGGAAAGCCTCCTTTGAGCACCTCCACTTCTTCCCATCAGTCCTCCTGCATCTCCCTGGTTCTGGGTCTGGCTCCCTCCCCAACCCCATCTGATGGTATCCCCACCTACCCACAACTGAAATTCCAAAACAAAAAAGTGATCTTTTCAAGATTGTTGTTTTAAAAAAAATCTAATCAAAAGAAGAGATACAGAGAGGTACTTACTGTTGGGTTGGTGAGAGAAGAGAAGGGATGAAGAGGGTGATGTGGTGGAGGAAGAGAAAGAAGGGAGGAGAGGGAAAGGAGGAGGGCAGCTCCTCCTGATGGGGTAGATGAGGTCAGGAGGGATTGGGAGGCCTTCGGACATGTATTTGAAGATCAAGGCCTGGTGTTCTAGCTCATGCCACTGTGAAGCTGTGAAGCCTGAAGACCACCTGCTGTTGTTGGTGTTGCTGCTACTGCTGTTCTTTCCATGGTTCATCAACATCTTTTGAAGGAAGTGAAACACTTTGAGAGATGTGGGTCTTTGGGTGGGGGTGTGTTGTTCTTATACTAGGCCTTGTTTGAGTGATAAGGACTCCAGAAAAAAAAAAAAACAGAGAGAGAGAGAGAGAGAAGGGCATTCAGTGAAGTCAATTAATGAGTGTTAATAGAGTGTTGTATGCAAGGGAGGGCTGCAGAATCTTCTGTTGTGTGTGCATGGATAAAAACTAATGGAGAAGTGGAGGGGGGGGGGGTTTCATGATACTAATGCTGCCACACCTGGCCTGACATACACACACACTCTCTCTCTTTCTCTCTCTCCAGAGACCCATTATTATTATTATTCACTGCAGGGGGTGCAGAGTCAGAACTTGCAGAAGCAACAATTGCTGCTTCTGCTGCTGCTGTGGTTTTTGCAGCTGCAGGTCTGCTGCGCCTCCTCTTGTCTCTCTACGGAAACACATAATAAACAAATAATAAATATTTAGATCTACCACAATGAGGTTTTTCGTGTTTGGGCTCCTTTTATGTTAAGCTTTTGTTAATTGTTTGTTATATATTTGTTTTACTTTTGTTTTTGTTTTTTTATATAACCTGAACTCGGTTGTCTCTGTGTCTTTTCTGCTTCTGTTGCGGCTGATGATGCCGTCCTTTAGTGGGACATTACGAGGCATATATGTTCAATCTCAACCGTTGGATGGTCATATCTACGGTCAATATCATATAAAGTTTTGCTTTTTGTCGTTTAGTCATCTGTCTAAGTAGGTCCCACAGGCTCAGAGTACATGTTTTCTGTTCTACTGTTGGAACCCATCATTTTAACTTAAAAAAACTGACCATTCACAAAACATGGTCAAACAAATTTGATGGAGAAAATGTGCTGTGTTTGAAACAGAGCCCATCTGATCACTGAAACTCATCATCAAAAAGGGGGAGACGGAATTGTGTCAGCTGCTTATGTTTATAGATAGAGAGAGTGAGAATCAAATGATACCAAAAGGGAGAGGAAAGAAGGGATGTCTTCCCCTCATAGTTTTGTTTTTTTGCAATTCAAAACTCTTTCACACCAGACAGACAGAGTCAGAGAGAGAGGGAGAGAGAGAGATGGGGAATAGATGATGATAATGGCAAGCAAGTCCTAACTCCACTCAGTTGAACAGTATCAGACAGAGGAGTCACCAGGCACTCTCATTGAGTGCATCTACTGGTTCTCCTGGGTAGACACTTTGACTCACCTTTGTGTTTGGACTCTTCTGAGGAGGCCCTATTCATATAGCTCTGACCCGATGCAGCGTGAGCTTTGAATTGATTAAGGCCATGTTTGGATCCGAAATGCAAATGTAGGCATCCGGAATATCCAACCATTAAAACCCAACATTTGAGATATATTATTTTACCAACTTTCAAATGCCAGATTTTTTTTTATAAATAAAACATGTGAAACACATCTCCAATGCCAACGCCCAAATTCGTTTGAATCTCCAGTCCGGCTCATCCACTACCGAATCTACCCCATCGCGAATCCAAACAGGGCCTAAGTCATAGATAGCACTGTTTTGCTTGTGGATTATATATATAAATTGTTTGAAACATACAAAAACTATAGAAAAATGGATCAATTAACACAACATTCTAAGAATTGACACTATAAAAAAAAGATGCATTTGACAGATGTTCTGACATGATAGGGCAACCTAATATCAATTATTTAAGGTGTTTCGTATACCAACCAATTACATAATTGAGATCCATGAAATGCAATCCATTGAATTCAACACAAAAAAAAGTTCCCAGCACTTTCTGAGAACACCATAACATCACGAGCCATAGTGAAAATCCATAATGACCTTGAAAAATTCAAATGTGAACAATGACATATCATGATTATTTTTTTGTTGCTTATGCGGTGTAAAGAAGTTGGCAATCAATTAATTAAGTTCTCAACACATCACATCCTAGTGCCTGATTTTTATAAAAAAAAACAAGAAGAAATAGCAATTATAGTAGAACAGGGATCAACTAATTCTGAAAAGTAAGAATTACCAAAACAGATATCTCAAAACATTGTAAATCATGTTATCCTCTCGGTGTCTCAAACACATGCCCTCATATCAATCAATGAGGTTTGTAACTATAGCAAGTTACCATGAAATGAAAGTAATGCAAACAACCATATTGATGGCCATGCATTTTTTTTTTTGGAGGGTACCATGCATTACTTGTCATCACTGTTGAATAGTAATGGAGCATACATTGCATCACACATTGGATTTGAAACATTTCAATAATTATTAGCAATCTGGTAGTCATGAAATATGATTTATATAGACAGGAAGAGATAATAGGCACAACTATTTTCCTTTACAGTGAATGACAGGCTACAAACCATATACATATCCTCATTTTCTAAAAGCTAAACTGTGGTGAATAAATTTGAAGTTAAAATGCAACAAGTCACCACCAGTTTTGATGTGCATGTGCATGTGCAATTGAGAAAAGAAATGCCATGAATTGTGAAGTGGAGAATGTGTGAACAAATAACCGAACATATGAGATGTGTTGCTACAAATCTGTGATACCAAGTGCATTAGAAAGCAACCACTAGTGATCTGGTGATGTAATTTTCCTAAGATTATCTTGATAGCATTATTAGAACTGGCATCTAAGCAGAGAGAATAAATGATATTGATGTGAAGTATATATAATATCAGGACACTGGCAAACAATGATGAAGAAACAAGAATTTCCAACATTATCAATAGAGAAATTCTTGATTGTTTCAATCCCATACCTGAAGGAACTAGACTATCCTGGACTCGTTAAAAGAATCGGGTTTTTTTTTTTTGAGATTAGTTAAAAGAACAGGACATTAGTAATGTATAGCACAGATTATTTTAAAAAGGATATATATAAAGAAAACAACATGAATGTCTAAGTTTCTTTTCATGTTTATGCCTGTGTCATACTGAACAAGTCTCTTTGCAATTTGATGCTTGCATCATATGAATGATACATCTTTGCAATTGTGTTTCAGGTCAAACTAAAACTTCACTATTTTGCCACTGTAAGGACCCATTGCCCGTGTGATATAACAAGATCAGCAGACACTTCCCACAAGTCCTATTAGGCAACAGGAATTTACTCTGGGACAGCATTGAAACAACCACCTTCAAAGAAACTTCCAAGTGGGATTATAGCAACAAGACGAACAGCATACATATATCCTGCATCAGAATAAGACCAAAGAAAGTCTGCAGAATCCAAGAAACAACAGATCCCGTCTGCAGAATTCAAGAAACAACAAATCCAGTCTGCAGAATCAAAGATCCACCCTATCTATAACCATGAAGCAGTAAGGTCCAACAAGTCTTCGTCCTTGAATATGACATCAGTGACATCATTGATAATGAAAACCTTGTGTACGAGTTTGTTTTAGAGGTGGGAGGAATGATAGATATCCTGATAGAGATCCACATGGATAAGGATGACAGTTTTTCTAGATGTATCTATGATGTTCAGATAGATGTTTTGTTATTAGTTTGATATATAGCTTCTTCAATTTTAAGTAATTAGAAAAGTAGAGTCTATTTAAAGACACCATAATTTCTAATTAATCTTAGAAGAATTCAACCCTAAATCAGGAAGCTTGATTCCTCAAAGAATCTAAGAGGTTGGCTCCGCCAAAGAAGCCTAGTAGTCTTTGGTTCCTATCAGTTACATGCTGCTCCACTATTTAATGTAATGATATGCTAAAATTTGGCTGGTTTCCAGAAAGAGTCCAGTATGTATCCAGAGAGAGAACAATATAGCCAAGCAGTCATCCAAAATAATTTAACAAATTCAATAACAGTTAATATATAACCTCTTTTGCTAAGTAGGACATAAATGTAATTGTACTTGGAGAGAGAACAATACAGCCAAGCAGTCATCCAAATAATTTAACAATTTCAATAACAGTTAAATATAACACTTTTTTGCTAAGTAGGACATAATTTTCCTCATAAAAGATCTGAAGATTGCATTGGGATGCTTGTGAAAGGATGGTTTCTCCTCATTGCATGCATGCAAAACAAGAGAATAATATGTATAACCAAAGTATGTGTAACATAAAGAAATAAAAACAAGACAAGAAAAAGCTAATTTATGTGTTAACAAGCACTAAACTTTTTAGCAAGATAAGCATTAAGCTATTTGAAGATGCTAACAAAAAATGCCTTGGCAATACTAAACTTTCATGATGAACAAATGTTATTGATGAAGGACTAATAGGAGTAACCAAAATGCATCTCCCACAGATTCTTCAGACTGTTTATAGACCATAGTGGAGCAATACATCTGTAGCTAAGGCAGGCTTCAGTCACATTACAATCAAGACTTGCATGGTTTTCTAAACAGGATATTTCATGACCAAAAGTATATACATAACTTTTGGAGTTTTTGAAATCAGTGGCTGCTTGCTTGGCAATGTGACAATTAATCGTGTATCAGTTCCTATGAGAAGACTTCATCAAAGCAACCACCCAGTCAATCAAAATTAACCTTATAACACTACAAACTGATTTGAATAAATCACCAATTTTCTACAACGTAACAATGTGCCACAACTATTCAACATTATGGCCTAGAGTTATAGGAAAATAGAGATGGGAAATACAGAACATCTCTGGTTCATGCGATATATTATGAATCCATGCAAAATATATCATCAATTTCAAGGTCTATCAGGTTGATCTTAAATCAGATTGTTAGTCACACATAAATTAAAACATCAGTGTATTACTACAAATGTTTCCTGAATTCCTATGTTGCATTATAATTTACTTTAGGTTCAATATTTAACAGTCGATGCAAAACCATTAATAATTCAACTGGAAGTAGCAAGGCTTTCACCAGAAGTTCATCCTTCTGATGTGTTGAATTCACAGGCTTCCTAATCTGCTACCACAGCCACTTATCGAAATCAAACATCTTTAACATTTGACCCAAAGTGTTCTTTAATGATTCAGTCTAATATATTCCAGAGAAAACCTGGCGATGCTCACTATTTTTCACAGCCAATAACAACACTATACGGGAGTGATTCAAATCACTGGAATACACATGTTAGTCTCGTTGAATTGTGCATGTAAAAAAAATTTGTTTAACCATCTTACAGAAATCATATTATCCAACTGCATTAGGACAAGGCTTGGGGCCTTCAAGTTGAACCAGAAACTCCATTTTTTAAGGATTAAAACCTCAAGAAGACATGTATCAAATTGTAATAAAAATATGATACATATGGTATTGTGCATGACATTTAACCTATACATAATATTATGCATAAGCAAGTGAAAATGCAAGACATTCCTGATGGATTGGTTCTCATATATCAATAACAGTGAAGAAATAAAAAGATGATACAGTAGGCAAATTCATTATACAAAATTTCAAGGAATAAAAAATTAAAGCAGATACAGATTTCTGTTAGGATGCCAACCACATTCCCTAAAAGAAATCAATAATCATTTAAGACAACAAAATTTACTTTACTGGTAAATACACATACAGTTATAACTTTATATATGATATGGATGACATGGCATTTCCTTTTCTCTATCTAGTTGCTATACTTTTCCCTGCCATTGCAATATCAAGAATGATTACAGTTGAGCAGTGGGCAATCCTGATCAATCAATTACATTACATTGAGGCAACAAGAAAGAAGATGAAAGAAATAACTCCCAACCGAATGTTTTCTAAAAGAGATTTTAATGTTCCAAAATGTATATATTGTCCAGAATTATGCAACATTCCGCAGAAATTGTACCTTGGCCAAACAGAAAGGTCATTCTTTTTGGTAGAAGGAGAGAACAAGATCCGTATGTACAGAAAAGAGCTGGGTGTCAACGAAAAGCTGCAGCAATGTAGAAAGTGAAATAATTAGCGTAGGTATAAATTACTATTTCCAGATTCAATACTGCATCCGGACAGATTTGAGCATTTACATTTTATTTTAGATGAGAAACGATAAAAGAACCGAATGCAAGATAGACAATCTAACTGCCAATTGTTGTAACTAGGTAGTCATTGAAAAACCTTTCTTTTTTTTCTTTTTTTTTTGAAGAAAAAAACCTATCATCGTTACACGGAGACCCATAAAATTGCAAATTAAACTTGATCTTCCATCTACATAAATGATTGAGCTGCATAAGATGCAGCATTAACACATGTCAATGAGGCATACCTTCATGAAGGGCCTATCACGGCTAGGGAATGAATCGATAAAGCTCTCTTTCAAGAGTAAAGATACCTACAAGTAGTACAAAATATGAGAAAACGGTTATGATATAAGCACCCATACATAAATTCATTATGCTTACTGTATAACCATGCTTTCTGCACACAATCACATACCAGTTACAGATGTTTTACATGAATTTGGATGTAGAATAAGATATTTTTATTATGGTTGCTAGATAACTTACACACACATCATAATCTAATCTCTTCCAATTATTTTCTTTTATATAGCTTTACATTTTTTTTCATTATAATTCATCCCAAATTAATATTAAACAGATTAAAGCATTTTCTGTTTCCTATTTTTGAAAGCCCTTGATGATTCTTCGAGAACCATCAAAACTCAAAGAACATAAAAAGAAAAGAAACTGACACCTTCATACTAATCGTGCATAATCATTGGCATCACATGTTTTATGCATGGATATGTGATCCTTCCAAATAATAAAATTTGGCTCCTTTATTTCTGGGAATGCTTTATTAATGATAACAACTAGGTTTGGACCCAAAATGTCATGGTTGCAAACACAATTGTCAAATACATTGATCCATGAATCTGAACCCTGTGAATATTTACCGTATCATAGCCTCCATCTATATATAAGGCTTTATTGAATTTATACAATCAAAGAACAAATCACAAACCTTATCATCATTAGATTGCACATTTGTGATTGTGTGCGAACGGAGATTTGAGCAAAGAGAATCCAGGTAAGATCTAAGGACGGCAAGAAAACCTTTAGCAGCCTCAACCTGTGTGACCAGAACATAAAGAATAATGCAAAAATCAACCTACTGTTTCAGAAAGACCATGTCAATCGACAAAAATTTAGACAACCATTTGGTAGTTCACAGTCCTTTCTGGAATACATAATTCTTCAATTAGCCATTTACATGGTTAATAGAAGTCTGTTTTAACATAATTCTACACATTGGAGTTTGTTTCAGAAAACAATTATACTTTGATAGGCCTTCCAAACTAATGTATAAGATGTGGAATTTACAATTGTTTGCAACACTGATGAGAATCGTAATAAATAACATTTCAAGTTTGTATATTGTTCATTCACACTTTCACTTGATCGATGTGCCCGTTTTTTCACCATTAATTTGTTGAAGATCTCTCTTCCTCTGGATTTTAATAATCTTCTTCATTCAGAGTTCATTTCTTGCAATCTCATTTTCAAAGTATATTATAACGCATCAGGAAAAACTAATGATATAGATCTTGCTGTACTCATCAAAAGAAAATCTTATATTTCTCTCTTCACTGATGGGACAACAATTTTTATGAAAAGGTATACATGCTGCCGCGATTCATTAGATAATTAAAAAACATTCCCGTTACATACAAAACACCTTTTCAGTGATGGTAACAACATACTCGTACCTCTTTTATTTTTAAGAAGTAGGTTTAGATGCTGGGAGATTATATTGAAGGTAATTTTGTGGCAAATGAAATCAAACAGATGTTACTTCAATTGAAAGTGATCATCAGTAAGAACTGGCTTGCTGAAGTGAAGACATGAACTCAGCCATGACCACTGCATTACAGCCTTTTGACAGTGTAATTTCAAACAAAAAAAAAATTGCAAGGGCAAATTTT
Organism: Acorus calamus; assembly: GCA_030737845.1. NCBI lineage: Eukaryota > Viridiplantae > Streptophyta > Magnoliopsida > Acorales > Acoraceae > Acorus > Acorus calamus. The sequence continues at coordinate 40,975,648 of CM060863.1, read as the reverse complement.
AAGGAGAGAAGAGAACAAGATGATTAAAGGAGAGGCACTCAACCAGATTTCACAAACTATCTTGCATAATATCAATCAAGAGTATACCTGAACATCAGTACATTCATAAATAGGCCGTTTTCTGGCTAAGTAGCTTTCCCCCACCAGTTTTGCATGATATGGGCTTAGAGATGAGAGCAACTCCTTGCGCTGGGGCAGTGATGGTATTGTAGGTGATCTCACCTACTTTCTCACAATAAGAAAAGATTAGGATGCTTGAAGTGTCATATCATATGGATTGTCACAGTATCTACTGATCTTTACCATGCTGCCATAGGCAAAACAAAAACTCTCGCATAACTAAAGAACACGGAAAGGGGCAGTGATATGTTGTAAATATAACTCAATTTTCAAGGAAGGAATTTTCCATGCACGTTCATATTTGAGAAAATGGACTAAAATTGATTCCTTTCCTGACTACAAGAAAATATACACATAAAATAGTACGTGTATATTAGTCTGATAGTGCCACTTTCAATCAATTGAGATGTGTGGCAGGGTCATATAACTTTCAGAGGCGTGTCCCATCCTTTATACAAACTACACTACAATATTAAACATTGATGGTATTCTTTAACATTGCTCATCTACATTCTTGTATCTTGGTGCACATATGCTTGAAATCCCTACACCCCAAACAAAATCTATCAAATCTTTGACTTGAATCTTTAGCAAGAAGTTCCTAATTCCTATGGCAGTGTAACCTATCAGCAAGTTCATCAACATGTTCATAAATTCATTGGTGTTTCTTGATGAACTATGACCACCTCATTAGACATATCTCTATTACAACCCATTAACAATTATGCTCTAAAAGAGCCAGCAAAGGACCCACAATAACATTTAGTTCCCGCCTCATATTTTAATTTGGTATAGAACTCATCTGTCAAAGCTTCTTCATTGCTCCCTCCTCTTTACCAAGATACAGAAAACTATTCACATTATGCAACTTCTGATTGTGGATTCCATAATATCGAGTTCAAAATCCATGAGCCATCGGAGAAGGAGTGAATGATATTCCTCCAGCCATTTGCATTTTCTTTCACCTCTGACAATTATTCCTCCACATAATATTTGATTTGATCATTATTTTTGCATATTAAAACACCCTCTGGCCTCTCTGACGTTTTGTATCGTTAGTGCTCAGGTTCCAATATACAACTTAGGTAAACAAAAATTAAACTCAAACTATAGAATATGAAGCATACATTAACCAGACAAAAGAGTTAAACTATTAGATGGGTTGAGTTGCATGGAGCCTATACAAGCTAAGAACATTAGCCCACCAAAATAGTGCATAGAATTTTGGTCAGACTTGTCAAACGATTCACCCGTAAAAAATGCACCCATATAGCAACCCAATTAGCACTAGATTTAATACCCTTTCATGCACCAGATTTGCTCGCAACAAGCACAGCTTTTAGATAAATTTGATCCGAGTTCCAGAGAAAGAGACTGATGGTATTAATTATGCTTATTCATGTCTCATAGACGACTGAGCTTTAATTTTACAGAGACAACTCTGATATTTGTGTTAATCTAAAGTGCCTGTATATGGAACAATAAATGTGCACGAAGAACATCAGCCTTATAGTTATTGAATACGAACACATACTAACAAGTGCTAGCAGTGCTCATGCACAAGGTGAAATGAAACTGCTGGACATTCGCATATTTCTATTCTAAATTTATGATTAGGCTTTCTTTTCTTTTACCTATGACACATGTGAAACTTAACATCGATCATTTTGAGTCCAATAACCCGGAAGCTTAGAGAAAATATTTTATTTTGAAACAAAAAATTTGTCACAAAATTCTAACCAATGCCTTTTTTTTCAAAATCGAAAAGTAACCATGCACACTGCCTTACGACACTCTTTAGATTGACAGACAATATCTAATATGGATTCAAAGGGAGGCCATCATTTTGGTTCTTAAGACATCTTGCCCTATAATGAAGATACATAACAGTGTGGGGCCTTGACCCCATAGCACAATGGTTGACAACATAATTTGCAACCTAGAGGTCTTGGGTTCGAGTCTCATCACTTACCTACCAAAAAAATAAGAACAGTGAAGAATAGCATACCTGGTTCTTCTGTACATCAATAAGAATGACATTTCCCAACTTAGATTGTACTTCAGCAGTCTTGTTTTTTATTCCAACCTACATATGCAAGAAACAGTAAACTTTTCAAATTTACCAATGCAACAATATAACATGTGGCTATCTGAAAAACAACATGACATGTCACATACATGAAATATCTTAACGAAGAAACTTATAAAGTACAGGTATATAACTAAATTCATAATAAAGCATTTCCTTTAAATCTGCATTCATAAATTCACATATAACATGATGCATCTCCAGTAAATCATTGCCAATTCACCATCAAACCTTATTACAACTTTGAGTCATCTCTATAACTCCTACATCATTCTAGATTGTTGAGGGTTTTCTTAGTGTATATACGGTGCAGGCAGAGATGTAAAATCAAGAAAAACTTAAGTTTGGATGAAGAGGGGAAAAATAGGGACAGATAAACAAAGGTCTACCAATCTCTTGATTCAGCCTAGATCGAGGATAAACTATTTTGATATTTTCGAAGTACAAGAAAAATAAACCAGTCTTGAACTATTAAGAACGATGTTTCCATGCTACATTTTTAACCAAGTCAAAACCATAGCCTGACTAGCAGCTTTGTAGAACTCTTCTGATCTCGGTCATCAGCTAAAGACGTAAGATAGAATAGACTAGAAGGAACACCCAAGAACAAATACCCAACACATTCTTTGATAGAATCCATGTGCACTTCTCTTTCTAATTGAACAGCTACCATATGAGATAGCAATCAATGATATTTCTAAACACATCCTGGACTCATTGCCAGACTGCATCAAAAGCCATCTATTTTTCAACAAAATTGCATCTCTAATACTGAACCAATGCGTGGTCACACTAACCTAACATTTCGAGCGCCTTATATGGGTTTCTCTAGCCCCTTTGAAGATTCAATGTTTCATTGTTTCATGTGGTTTCTCTCCCTTGACAAAATCCTCACCAAGGTTAACCGAGCAAAATGGGCTAACGATGGAAATATAAATTGCAATTTTTGTGGTTCGGAGGTTGAAACAAGAGAGCACCTCTTCTTCAAATGTTCACTTAGTGTGAAGATTTGGGAGAAGGTAGGTGAGACCTTTGGCTCTCATTGTTCCTTCACTGACCTTGAAGGAATGTGGAGGTGGTTTTGAAAAAGACGAAAGCGAGGTGAACGAAGCACTTTAGTCAAGTTTCAATGGTTGGTTCCTCATGCAGTTTGGAGTACTTGGCTCACGCGGAATGAGTGCGTTTTCCAACATAAGAGTGTTTTTTGAAAATACATGGGTGTCCTTTTCCTCTCTTTTTCATGATTGGATCACATTCATTTTGGAAGAAGGAACACTCTTCAATCATGGGGGGCTTATTGGTTCGGGAGGAGTTGATTGTGGATTTTCTTGGGATCCTTTTGCATTTTCCTATTTCCTTTTGTATCTTTTCTACTTCTCTCCTCCTTTCCTTATATAAAGAGATCCCTCATCCCCTTCTTTTTAGGGGTTTTTTTTTAATAAGAAACTCCTATCTTATTTCAAAAAAAAATAAACCTAACATCTCTAATGCTAAATTTAAAAGTTCACACAAACCCAACCTTCAGTTCACTATGAAACCTGGTCATTAAGCTTGAAAAAAAAACATATTACTGATGCATTTGGAAACAAGTTTGGATAACTTTTGGAGAATCTGCGTTTGTAGGAATGATACTTAATTCAAACTTGTTTCCAAACACCCCAGTAGTTCCAACTTTTGAAGAAAACAAATAAGAACTTTTAGTTAATAAAAAAACAGCTTTTTAGGAATCTAACAAAAGTTTGCTTTCTATAAATCTTCAAAAGCTGTTTGAATGAAAAGCTATTTTTCAAACTCATTTCCAAATGCTACCTTATCTAAGGCTAGATTCCCATGTCCCTTTTCGCCCCATGTCCTTTTTAACCTCTTAGTAAACAATCAATTTTTTTGGGGGTAGAAAGGTGGGAGCTAGCCATTGCAATTTTAATAAAAACAGTGTTCTTCAACCACCAAATCAGTAGAAGGCATACGGATTAATGAAGAAAGGAGACAGAAGAATGCAAAGTAGAATAGGACCATGCAGGCCCAGGATATTAAAAAGGTCAAGATTTTGATTTTGATTTTTCAACAACAAGCACAAAGCTAGGGATAATTTTATAAAATTAAAAGAACTGCATTTAACGTTGTTACTTGTTACACAATTCACTAATTCTCTGTTGGTTCACTTTTAAAGCTCAGCTGTTAATTGATGTCTCAAAGTTAAATAAATGGGACTTCATTGGGCTACCTACAACCACTGTTCATGTGGTCCGTGTGGCCGCACATGCGGCCAAAAATGCGATTTAGTCTCTAGACCAAACCGCATATGGGTATGCGGCCCAATATGTGGGTCAGGCCCACATATGCGGTAATTTTAGTGGGAGGGCGCACAATTTTTTTAGTGGGAGGGCACACAAGTTTTAAACAAATATTTTTGGGTTCGAAGGGTAGACTTTATGCTTTCTCTTGAAAGTTAGAGTTGCTTTGGAACTTGGAAGTTTTAAACCTTGTGAAGTTTTGGCTCTCTCATTATTATTTTTTTCTTATATTTTTATTTGGGAAAAATGTATACAACCCCCTAAAAGTTTGCTTATATCCATATCGACCCCTCTTTTTTTGAAATCCATATAACCCCCTGAGTTATATTGATATACCCCCCTTGCCGTTAAAACCTTTCAACTAGGGTGCGGTTAACTTAATCACACACGGTTAAATTACCTTTTTACCCTAGTCACTTTCACCCACACTTAATGAAAAAATGCATATACCCCCCTAAAAGTTTGCGAATATTCAAATTGACCCCTCATTTTTCTGAATATCCATATAACCCCCTATGTTCTCATGGATAAATATTTAGGCCCCTGAGTTTGTTTTCTATTAAAATTTAATGAATATTCTAGGTATATTTTATATGTCTAAAGGTATTGTAAATGCATTTATTTAAATAATCTCATAAGATTTAAGAAAAATTCAATATAATCCCTCTAAATAATCAAATGCCCTCCGTAAAAAAAACCCCAATATGTTTCTTCCTCAATGTGTTAAGAATAAATTATTGTTTATTGTTAGGTTATCCACACATAAGTTTTAAATGGATAATGGTAGGGGGTGATATGAATTAAACGCGTCATTTCAGGGGCTTATATAGATATTATGAAAAATGAGGGGTTGATATGTATATTCGTAATCTTTCAGAAGATTATATGAATATATATTTTTAAAGTGACATTAGATAACAGAATATTCCATGAATATTCTTTCTAAATTGACGGTAATTTAACGCGGATTTTTTTGTATAACCATATAAACTTTCAGGGGGTTATATAGATTTTCATGAAAAAAAACAGGGGGTGATATAGATATTGGTGAACTTTTAGGGGGGTATATGCATATTTCCCTTTTTATTTTTCTGGGATAAATTTCCCTTTTCCTATCATTTTAAGATATATATATCTACTCCACTATCCACTATACGTTTGATATGCTCACTTAACTAATTTGGGTACTTTATTATTCCCATTTAATAATGTCATCAACAAACATTCATATCAGTTGGTGATCATGTTTTTTCATGGGTCTAACTATTTACTTGGCTTTGTGGATTGTGCCTAAAAAACTAATATAGACCGACTTTTAATGCTAGGCATATACTCCAATATGTGATCAAAGGTCTTTGGTATAAACTACTAATCAGTTTTGCCTATTTATTTTGCTATCTATTCTTTGAAATAGTCATAATATATTTTTATTAGTAAAAATATAAAACTGCATATACTCCCACATACTGCATATACTTTACAGCGGTACCCCAACCGCATGCAAATCGCATACCACATTTTTAAACACTGCCTACAACCCCATGCCAAGTGATTGAACACCCCAATTGCTATGTTTTCTTACTTTGACAAATCTCAAGCCCACTTAGATTTCTATTTAAACTACTAAAACAAAACCTAGTGGGACCAGAAATTTTCATAGCCTGATAGGATTTGCATACCGCCTCCTTATTTGATTGTGTTGCCAAAAGACTCTTTCTAGACCACCAAACTAATAGATGATCACAACACTAACTCATTAAAATATTTAAAGCCCTTAAGGAATGACCCAGCCCACATGCCCCTACTTCTTTTGTCATTGCCTTTATTATGTTTTGTTTTCTTACTCAAGCACCTTCATCTCTGCATCAATAAGAGAATCTCATTACATCCAATTTCTTTTTGGTGCTCACAAGTGCAAGCCACCTTTGGCTCCAGACCAACTAAGTTGATTCCCATAAAATATTCCTTGGCCAACTCAAAAGCATGTATTTAAAAACCCAATAATTTTGCGAATTACTTTTAAAAAAAGGGACAAACTTTCATTTTGTTTAAGGGACATCATTTATTGATATTCATTCCAAACTTTTGCTCAAAAAACCTTCATATTCTCCAACCCCCTTCCTAAATCCCATTCATTCCTTGGTTCAAGATTACATCAAAATACAAAGCCTTTTGGAGTTTCTGTCTGATATTAATATGACTGCGCTCAATCTATAGGAACTTAAGTTTGAAGCTAGGTCTCAGATGATGAAAGAAAGCAGAATTTACCCTCTGATAACAAACCTAACTGAAAGGTAAAACAAGACCTACACGCATAAAAAGGACAAGAACATAAAATGCAAGCAGCAAATTTATAGTGAAGCATGCTTATCTTCAAAAGGAGTAATCTATGCATGGTTGGCGAGAAATCATGTCCTCTTCAAATGAGCACATTTAAAGAATGTTTGGGAGTCTGTTTTCTAATTCACTACATTGTGGCAGTATAAATTTTATTTTCCAGGGAGGGTAAGTTTAGTTGTGGGGTGAATCTTTGTGATGTGACTCCATTTATATTTTGTTCTCCTTTGTCTTTTTCTATATGGTCATGTTGGTTAGCAGATTTCTCATCTGTTGACCTTTTCTGAATTTATCCCAGATTAATAATATCTTTGGTCATAGACTCCCACTTTATTTCAAGAAAAGAAGATATACAATGCATCTTTAAATTACCTTATTTTATATAATATTATTCAAAGTAGCCACCATTTTCATGAAAATATTAGTGAATATTACATTGCTCTGGTGAGGAATTATGGTACATAAAGAATTCTGATGAGTAAGCAAGTCATCTTGGTAATGAACAATACTTGGAAGGAAGATAAAATTATTGAGAGGGGACAAATGATTCAAAAGTAAGCCATGAATCATAATTGGCACACTTAAAAAGTCTAGATACTTTTTCTAATAAACAGTGAATGTCATGCATAAGTATTAAAAGTAATATATGAATGAGGATTCATTCCATAAATACATAGTATAAATTGATCTTACAATATAGAAGACTTACGATATAGGGAACGGGAGCATCCAAAAAATCCAGCATGCAATTTGGCAAGACCTAAAATATTAGATAAAATGTATTAAAGAATGATTTAATAGATCTTTCAAAAGCTTGAGATGCAACAATGCCTTTCAGTTATATAAGATAAAAAAAAATATTGTAACTTTTGATTCAAGGAAACAAGTATAGAAATAGAGAAAACAGAGAACATAACATACTGGCATTAAAAGGCTCTGCCACTGATAGGGACGAATCAGAGGTACAATTGATAAAACTGAAGCAGACAAAATTCCCTGTGAACCAAAATAATACAGAAACATTAGGTAATGATTCATCATATGAAAACAATGCAAGGCACAATAACATCAGATAAGTGTATATGTCATTACAAAAAAAATGAACATACAATTTGGCAGGACAACTACAAACAAGGGCTTGTATTACAGAGGATGTAACAAGGGTAATCATTTCTTTCCTCACATTTCATGTGTATAAGAACAAAATAAATAGTCATTTGTCTTCACAGGATTCATCTTATAGCCTGCCACTATTACAACTACCAATATAGATTTTCTCTAATAGTTGCGGAAAAGATAAGCGATTGCATTTCCTTGTAAATAATTTCATTCATGGAAAATCAGAACAAACATGAAATGTCACCACTGATTTTGAAACATGTATTAGCATTGAAAAAATTGAGTGGTATAGAATTTTCAAATTGTGAAAAAATGTTTTTTTGCCAAGGCTCTCAAATGGGATGAAAATCCACGGTTCTGGTGACTTGTTGGTATGGATCTCAATATGGAGGAAATAACACCTTACAATGATTGGCCAGATGGGCATGGTGAAAAGAATTACAGAAAATTAAACTTTGGACCTTTTCTCTTTTTCCGATAGTCACTTGAAAGAAAAAAAACTGAGAGATACATGTCCATTATTTCATCATAGCTAAATGCACAAAAACAAAAAAAGGTTGTGTTGTTACCAAATTAGAGCAGACAATCACAATTTGTTTCTCCAGGAGTGCACCGGCAAACAAAGTTAAAACCTGTAAAAGAGAGATTAACGAGCAACAACCTTTCAGTTCATATGTAAAGAAGTCACGGATACTCAAATATATTCATATTAGAAAGAAATCAGAATTCAAGGTAACAAGGCACCCTCTTTACCCTCAAACTGTTGAAATCCACTTAAATGACATTCCATAAATTATATTATAGTGCATCGTTATACACAATTTCAGGTAACTGTTAATGAATCCCCAAGCAAAATGAGCAGAAAATCCCCAAGTAAAATATCCAATGATGATGTGAAAGTGCTCTTATTCGGATCTCATCTTGCACATCACTAACTGATTGGAACATCCACATGATTTTTTAAAAAAATTGAC
>CM060863.1:40938715-40956715 GCA_030737845.1 Acorus calamus | reverse complement strand
CAAAGTCTTGTGCAAGTGATGTGAGCATTGTTTTTCTGACTGGGAAACCTCACCTGCTTGGATGGCGTTTATGGCGGCCTGACGGTAGTGACCCACAATCTCCGGTATCTCTGAGGCGGTAAGGCGGCGAGGCCACGGATAAGTCCCGTAAGTCCCGTTCGGCATGAGTATCCTCCATCGGCCGGAGATCGGCTTGTCGGTGGACGATATCGGGGCCGCAGTCCCGCCCGGTTGATAGACTATGAATTCAAAGTATACAATAGTATTAGTTGTAATAACATCATCAACAAATTCAATATGGCTTGTTTCAATCACTCAAATTCAATGCCACGAAGATGTTGCGTTGTTTGTATTCCTGTGACCGGACATAAAAACAACACATGAAAGAGGATTTTGCAAGTCTTATACTCTTATCCAATGCATGTTTTGTAATTTTTGTGTCATGTGAGACAATATGTGATTTGTTTATGACTTCATGTGGTAGCTAATAGTGTATGCTATGATAGAAAAATATAAAAATACATTCATTTAATTCACTTGACTATATACTTATTTTTTGTGAAAAAAAACTTAAAACGTGTTGGGATTGCTATGTATTTGAGGTATCATGTAACTTCCGGCCTAGTGTTACAAGGAGGAGAATCTGTAGCCCTTTGTAATCCAGAAATAAAAAATTAATCCACACATAAATTTGGTCTCATATATGATTGTCTGGGATTCAGTTCATATTGAGAGTAGGATTGAAGAAAAATTGTACAACCCAATAGTCTGGTTTAATACATTTATCCATAGTCAGTCAGTTTCCCTAGTACCAGTATTGGCATATCCATTATTTGTATAAGCCTTTGTAGTTCATTAGTACCTTGGATAAAAATAAAAAAATGTTATGCGCAACCCTTTCTGCAGTCTACACATTTTTAAAATATATACTTAATAAGTGAATTACATTATTTTATAAACATGAATTAAATACATATATTTTATAAGTGCTATTATATATATGCAGTTTTTTTATAAATGCATCAATGTAATTTACTAGCATCAATGTAATTTACTAACATTGAAGTATATGTTTCATTTTTTATATTTTATAATATTATCCATATTTTATATTTTTCGTATACAACGGGACTGCAAAAATGAATGGAGAAAAAAAACATGGATGCACCTTGGTTGGAAGCGCGGCCAACATGCCACAGCTGACAGAAGATGATGCTCCCCTTCGCATGCACGGCGTCCACCACCTTCTTCCACGCCTCGACTTGCTCTTCCGTGTAAATCCCCGGACAATGCGGAAACCTTTTTTTTTCCACAGATTCACAGATAAAACACTGGTTCCCATCTTAAAATGACATAAATACCCTTAAAAAAGAGATGCAGAGCCTGTACTACCCAGCGGCGGAAGGGGAGATCAAGGTCCCCTCCGTGATGAGGAACCCACCCTCCGTCGCCCTCTGCGTGTAGTACACCACGTTCGCCGGCTGTGGAATTCCATTTATGGCCCTGCACCTCGTCATCGGCGCCAGTACCACCCTGTAATATTTCGGAAACCACAAGGGGCAAATCGGTCAGGGTTTGCGGATTTTTGATCTGGTGGTGGTCGAATTGAAGATCTCTTGATCGATTGATTTTTTAGATCTAATTGGATGAAAACAACCGAGTGATTGAAAGATGAGAGAGAGAGAGAGGGAAGGAGGGGGGGGGTACTGACCGGTGAGAGAGGTTGAATCGGTTCATCTTGTACGGGGAGAAGAGAGTGGGAGGATGTCGATCCGATGAGTCCGCCATTGGAGTTGTTTGAAGAGAGAAGGGGGGAGCGGATGACTTGTGGAAGGGGAGGTCAATTATAGGCTGAACTTTGTCGGTAGAGAATAAATTCCGCACGTGCTGTTGTAAATCGCCAATCCGTGATATTTTTAAAGGGAAGGGTGCCTTTATTTGCACCTCGTTGTTTCCAATGCACACTCTCTGGTGGAGGCGAGGGTCTGGACCCACAACGGCCGGCACGGCGACTCCAGCCCATCCTCCTCAGCTCCCGACCCACCCCGCCCTCCTCCGCCCCAGCCCCACCCCTCCTCGTACTCCTCTTGCACAACCATAAATGGATCTCTGTAAATCCACTTATTTAGGGATGTCTAAAAAATACAATCTCTTGGGTTGGATACAAATAGAGGCACCCAAAATTCAAATAACCTAGTGTAAACTGTGTCGAATTCATATAAATATAAGATTTTTTTTAAAGTCTACGTAACATTTTCAAAATACTTATGTAAATTCTAATAATTCTTTAAATTAAATTTTTATTAATAAATTATGATTATTATGTAAACATTTTATTTGAATAACTTTCACTTGAAACATAATATACTAAAAAACTCATACAATATGTTAATAAAAAGGTAAAAAAAATATCTATAAATAATGATTTTATCTCTCTAAATGGGTGGTTTTATAATCTATTCAGATGGGTAAAATGATCATTTTCAAAGGTTTTTTGTATTTTCAACAAATTATATGGATTTTTTTTGCATATTGTATTTTTAGTGAGGGTTAACCAAACGTACAAATATCTTCATATCTCAACGGCAGTTTAACTTAAGGGGTTATTTAGATTTATATATGTATTTTCAGAAGGTTATATAGACTTTAGAAAGAACCATGGGGTTACAGGGTTTCAAGTAGTTTATATGAGGTTATTTGGATTTTTCTTATTTTTAAATGGCCTCTGATACACTCAATCCGTTTGGTAGCATTATATATTATGATAACATAGTATATATTCTGCTATCATAATATATGAAATTATATAATAGTGGATTTATTTATTTAAATTAAAATATATATATTATTGTATCTCAATATTCATCTGTTTGGAGCTTTTAACTAAAAAAAAAATACTAAAAACAACTCAAAATAAATTATCAAATAGGACTTTAGTCCCAAAACAAAAAAAAGACGAAAAACTTGCTTCAAAATTTATGACTCTTTGTTTGACTGCTTATCAGAAGCAAATAATTGTGACACACCTTCCATTGGAAACACCAGATAACATTCCATGAAGAACCATGAGTACAACGTGTAGAAAATCTAAATCAGAGAAGAAGAGAGACATAGAGAGAAGAACACAAATACATGAAAAGACTACATCTTTGAATGATAGAAAGAGATTACATGGATCCTATTTATAGATAGAACGATTTAAATTTAGATAAAATTATATCTCAAAAGAGTTTGTTAATTAAATAATTTCGTTAAAATTTGATTTTATCCTATATGTCCCAAACACAACTGCATATGAACTCTCTTGTTTAGGTCTCATGAGAAATCATTTGCATTTTTAAACTTGGTCATACTAATTATTTGGATTTCTCCATGTATCTGAAACAAATCCCAAACTTTCATGCTTCAATTAGATCGAGTAATAAAAACCTTGAGATGGAGCGGTGGGCGATGGCAGCTAGGTGGTAAACGAGCTAAACGAGCCGAGCTTTGATCTACTCAGGCTCGGCCTGTTTAGCAGCAGATTCAGCTCGGCTTGGGATCAAGCTTCATTTCATATTTAAGCTCGGCGCGCTGGGCTCGTGAAAATCTCAGTTAAAGCTCGGCTCGGCTCAATTGTTAAACAAAACAAGCCGAAGCTCGAATCAAGGCTCGGCTCAGGCTCGTTTAGCCAAAAAAGACCATGTTTAGCATTTATAAAATCACATTTCACAAATCACAACACTTTATACATGTGAAAATAACATAAACTCAGGCTCGGTTTGGGTTTGGCTCGTTTCCTTTTTTATATTAAGTTAACGAGCTTGTTCAGGCTCAAGTTCAGCTCGTTTACAAACTGAGCTTTAAAAATTGTTCAAGCTCGACTCATTTATTTAATCGAACGAGCCTTAACGAGCTTTAACCGAGTCGAGCCTGAGCTGCTCGGCTCGTTTACCAGCTCTAATGGCAGCTAGGGGTACAACTTTTGTTGGTTAAATCAAATCCGAACTGATGTAAATTGTTTCTTTTTTTTTTTAGGTTTGGATTAATAATTTTTTGGATTGATTGATGAATGAATTTAAGAAATAATAAACCGATCTACTTTGATTTTGATTTAGTTTTATTTCAAAAAATCTGTACTAACTAAACCGAACATAATTAAATTTAAATACATGACATAATTATTCATAATCAACATTCTTTTAAATCATTTCTTAATATTAAAAATTATATTGTTGTTATACCATTAATTACACCCTTAGTAGTCGCGACATGATCGACGGAGACAATGGATGGTTGCGACGTTGTCGGGCAGCGTCAGAGTTGAAGAGGTCTAACTTGTGGGTGGGATGGAGAAAGTAAGAGAGAAATGGGCAAGAGTAAATTAGACATCTCAGAGGTTGAGTTAGAGTTAAACAAGATAAGTTGAGTCATGATCAATGAGTGTTAATGGTGGGGATGTATTTGAATTTTTTTGTATTTATAAGAACTCCTTCAATTTTAGCAAGGGTTTACATGAGATTTTCATTATTCATATAGACTTACTTTAACCTCATTTAAATATCTCCTCATTAATTTATATTATAAAATGTGTAATTTGTAAATGGAGTTACAAACAGAAATAGGGGAATCATTTCTGTTCATTTTTTGTTGTTATTTGTTTGTTTTGATCAGTGGCATAGACTGGAATTATTGCGGAGACTTTTCAAGGGACCAGTGAAAAAACCATAGTGATTGACAATTGACATGGACTTTCCCATCGCATGATGAGCCGATGAGGTATGTGATAAAAAGAGTGGAGGTGTGTGTTATCTTTTTTATTTTGATTAGTTTTTTATTAATAATTTTTCAATAAACATATTTAAAAAAAAGTTATTTTATGTTGTTCAAAAGATGAGACCTGGGACAATCATTTGATTGAATAGGATTATTACAAAAGCATAATCTTTTTAAATTTATTTTCAAAAACTATCTCATTGATGACGCAATTAATTACGTTAATGTTTGTGTATTTTTTTTATGTTAATATCCATTGAAGCGAGGATTTTTTTTTGTCATCTATTGTGCATGATAGTTTTGGATGATACTCAAATTCAAATGATACATGCGTGTAAGTTATAATTTATAGCGCATGTAGAGAAATAAGTATCAAAGGATTGAAGTGAATAAAGCTATTTTACTAAAAAAAATAATGTGCACAAACATAAAGGAAAATTTAAAGAAAATAAAAAATTTGAGTAAAGAGAAAACTAATGGGAAAAAAAATCATTTCATTTTAACCGGTTTATATATTGTTTGTCTATTATAGAAAGTGATGAAAAATAAAAATTATTGTTCGTTTCTGCAATGAAAAATGACAAAAAATGAAATACATTGTGTTGTATTATCAATGAAAGTGATGAAAAGTAACCAAAAAAATAAAATATATTATTTATAAGCTAATTTATATATAATATAAAAGCAACATAAATTGTGAAATGTTTTCAAATAAGTAAAGTTTTGAATGACAATCAACCAGGACATGTCACATAATAAATAAATTTTTAGATAATTTTTTTTTACTATTATAAAATAAAAAGCAAGAACAAACAAAAAATTTCATTATCATCAAATATGTAATATTCAAACACAAAAAACAAAACTCATTTTCGCTCACATTCCCTCCTCTAGGATGAAGAAAAGTCCCCCTCCCCCTTCTCCTGATAAGATAAAAAAGGGAAAATGAGGTAAATTTTTTTTTTTTTGGACACAAACGAAAAGTTTTTATGTGGTCAAAATAAAAGTTTTTACTTTTCCTTATTTTCCTCGTTTTTTATGTGGCACAAACATTTTCCTCACTTTTTATGTGGCTTTTCATTTAGCAAATCACCCTTCAATTTTGGAGATTTGGAGGGTGTTTGAAGATGCTATGATAGTGATTATTGTAATATTTATGTACATTCAAGGGCCCATTATAAGAGTTTGCATATAACCCCATCTATTTCACATGATCTCTAAGGTTGGACCCTAGTTGTGATCATTGAAATATTTATTCATATTCAAGATTCTCATTATAAAAATCCATTTGACTCAGAATTATATTGAAACTGTTAGAATCAGTGATGCCTAATCTTGAAAATCCATTTGCTGCTGATAGGTGTAACGCTATCCGGAAGGGGAACAACATCCCAGATCCGTGTCTGCTCAAACGTCTAAAACTCCTCAGTCATAGTCTGCTGCCACTCAAGGTACTCGACTACCTCTTGATAGGATCGAGGTTCACCATGGGCATATATAGTTGCGAGATAAGTCCGAAACTGTGGATAACAAGTGCACATAGGATTATACATGGAATACACTATGACATAACACATATAATCTAACAGAAACTAAGTTAGCATTTGGAAACATATTTAAAAAAGAGTTTTTTCAAAAAAAAAATTCAAAATTAAATTGAAAAAATGTAGGTAAAAATATCTACAGGCCGGTCAAATGATTTTAAATAAGATTGACATGCAGTTCATATTCATGTGTAGGTCGTGCCAATCAATGTTTAACATCGAATATATCAACAGTAAACCAATCCAGTAAATTGAATATGTGTATTAAAATTTCATACACATAAAAATAAAAACATTGGTTAAAAACACAATTTATTATCCTATATTAGTCATGTTTTGCTTGTGTCAAAGGTAACAACTCTCCCGTCATTAATTTTAGTATGAAAGATGATTAAAAAAAACTTGTTTAATTTTGTTTCTCAAGATTGTAATATTAAAAAAAGTGATAGCACTGTTACTTTTGTAATTGATCTGGATCATCAAATTGTTTATTTTTTAATCAATCATCAGACATGATATCAGAGACTGTTGTCTAAACTAGTTCCAAGCATGGACATGTCTTTCTCAAAGCATCACATAATATGTTGATAAGGTATGAACACTAGGGGCACGTTTGCAGTGATTATTTGCACGTGTTTTTGTGCACATGCAAATTTTAAATTGCACGTGCAAGGAAACTTTGTACACTGTTTGCACATGTTTGTCTGTTTTCATGTTGTGTTATTATTTACACACATGTTCGTGTTAGTAGTTGTTTGTCTCACATATGTGAAACTGTTTGTATATGTGTCAATTTATTACACAAACATAAATTATAAATAGATAAAATATTTTTTTCAAATGATTATCAAATATATTATTTTCTTAAAACCCAAAAAAAAAAAAAATTATATATAAAAAATTTAAATTTAAATATTGCGTATATTAGTTTTTTTATTTATATATAAGTCAATGTAGTTAAAAAAAGTTCTAATATAATATAATATAAATAAAAATTAATCTGATTTCAACTAACAAATAATCCTACAAGGTTTTTTTTTATATTTTATAAACAACAATTTTGTTGGATAATATCTATGCTAGTTAGTTAAGATTTCTTGATATATTTTAATATAATAACATTTATATTTTTATACCGCATTAATATTTATAATCCACACAATTATATTATTGTAAGTTATATAAATTTATAAAATATAATTATCTATTTTAATTCTTAAGATAAGATTAGGAGATGAAATATTTGTTTTGGCTAATATGGATTTTAATAAATTTGTTAGAGGGTAAAAATGTAAAATTGCTTTACATACATTTTAAAGGTGTGAAAATAAAATCCGTTACAAATGATGGGTTGGTTGGGATTTTGTTTGCCCCATTTATTTAATTTGTTTCACTTTAAATATCATAATCAAACAATATATTATGTTTGATCATGTGCAATTGAAAACTCAGCCCCATTTACACAGTATCCAAACATACCCTAGCAGATGAATCAATAATGTGCATAGTCAAAGTCCATAAAGTTTACTTTCATGTCCCACGCCCGATTTAATAGGCCTTGTAACGGTCAGCAAATGAAAGCCCCCACCCAAACCCCAACAAATCACAGTCGGTCGTCCCGTGTGCCTCCGATGAATCCGCCAAACGGACGGCGGAGAGACCACCCACAGCCAAATCCCACGCGCGAAAAGGAAAGCCCGTGCAGGGACCCAGATGCTCATTCTCCTCCTTACACAACATCTCTTCTCGTCCCCAGCTAGTAAAAAACTCAGTTGAAAATATGAATAATTTCATATAAATCTTTATTAAAATTATAATAGCCATACGTATGTCTGAAAATAAAAAAATCTCTAAATATCATTCTTGAATTAAAATTTTCAATATAGCTAACAGAACATTTCCCCCGTTTAGATACATAATATGATTTATCATTGAATATACAATTATTTCAACATAAGTGGTAGTAGTGGAATAAATGATTTTGTGTTTGGTTGTGTTTTGAATTATTCTCGTTAGGAAATGTAATAATAAAATTTTTGTTGTTTGAATAAAATATGAATAAAGCGTGGATAACGATTTATAAAATGTGAAAAAAATGATGATGATTGATTTATAAGAAGTGATGATAGTTGATTTCATAGTGGGTCAACATATTCTTTGGATGGAATAACTTTAATTCCGAATGTTAGTTATAATCTATATACCACTTTATACTAGTTTATTCTGACATAGTTTATCCTTGGATATTCAAAGCTCCCAGATAACCAAAATCCATTGTTCCCATTTATTCTAGGATATTTCGACCCCTATTTCACATCCAAACGGGGACTTACATAATATTTTGTTTTCATATATTTATTTAGTCATTGTAGTAATTGTACACAATAATAAAGACATATCAGTCTCTACAAAAAGACCAAATTACTCTTTACCACAACTTTATATTTCTTTTCAAAGTTAGGGGTAGTTAAGCCATTTTATGATCTTAGTAGGATAAATTAATTAGAGTTAATATCCGTTGATGATAAGGATTATTTGGTTTTTTTAGAGTTTATGGAGAGAATCAACTTTAATAGAAATGAATATGAAATTACTTAGATGTCATTAATGAAATTTTTTTTCTTATTTTTAAGTCATCATAAATTATACGAGTAATCGATCATTCTTTTCTTTATATTATATTTTAAGTTTTTATATTTAAATGATTTTTTTTTTGATATTTTAAAAACTTATTACTAAATTATTTGATTTTTTTATTAGTCTAACGAATATATAGTTTAAATTTGAGATTTAATTTGTAATGTGAAAAAAGATGAATCGATTATTAAATCATTTAAAAATGCAACCCCACCCCCCCCAAAAAAAAATCCCCGAACAAAGAAAGCTATTAAAAAAATAATCAAATACCACCTCCTATTTTTCGACCGCCGTTTCAACTATCTAAAGCTCTCACTTTCTGATGATCGATTGTTCTATTCGCAGTCGAGTCGAATCGTTTTTTTTTTTCATATTCAGATTCGAATTTGTATTTCTATATCGATCTCTCTCAGACGTTAGAAAGAGAGAGAGAGGGAGAGAGAGACTTCTTTAAGGTATGCCCGTTCTGCATCACTCATCGTTTTTATTGATCAACTATGCTTTCTATTGCTTAACAGATTGTTTTTCAGTATAATTTTCGGTTCTGATTATATATTGCTTTTCGATGATTGACGATTATGCATCAAGATTAGGAGAAGATTTGATTCTAATAAAGAGAATCATAAATGATCAGTTTGTATAGATTTTAATCATATGGAATCAAGGATGACCTAATCATTTCTGCTTGTGTAAAATTCAAGATCACTATCGCTCGATATCGAATGATTGAATGATTTTTTATTGATCAATAACCGGTTTTAAACGTCTTGAAACGAAGTCGTGAAAATGCATAGAAGGTTGGACTTGGGCTGAGCATGAAGTTAAAGACGGTCAATGCTTGAATTGTTTTATTTGTGCGATTTTCAATGTGTTTTATAAACCACTTTTGAGCATGGTTTTGGGCAGGGATATATGAATTTATTCGCCTGTTGGTAATTGCATGTCCTGGATGGCCAAGAATGATGACACGCAGAGTCCGAAATGGACAACTTCGTACTTCATGCAAACGACGGAGGATGTTGCGAGAGCTGTGGCAGCTGCAGCGGCCTCTGCCACAGTGGCCCGATCGCAGCGCCCGTCGGTGGTCTTCTCTTCCAAGGATGACAGCAGCAATAGCCCACTTCAGAAGTTGCAGCGTCAGGTCACTAGGGCATTGAAAGGATTCTCTCCGCCGCCTGAATCGAAGAAAGGAGGGGCATACAATCCGGAGATACTTACCAGCCAAAAACGTCAGTGGGCAAGCTTCCAAACCCAGACTCTGGTAAACTTTTCAATTTTTGCTCTGTAGTCTATGAGTTGCTATATTTTAAGTGGAGGGGTTCATATTATCTGTTGTGCCTTTTTTTTTTTTTGGGACAGGTGCCCCCGTTCATTTTAAATTCAAGCTATAGCTGTCACAGTCTACTAGGTATATAAATCCTGCTCCTTGGATCAATATGAACAAATTATGAATAAGACCATGGTGGTTAATGGTACATTTGAAGTTTTTTTTTTATTAGTGATATCTAATGGAGCTCAGGTGGTCAGATTTTATAATATCCTTCCAACTCCTCTTTACATGTGTTTTTCACTCTTTGGGTTGTTCCAGTTGCTGCTGGACTCTTGAAAGGAAAATTTACAGTGAATTGGGGCTTCATTATTGTGATGTCAAGTTAAAATTTTGGAATTGGCTCTGTTTTTTTATAATTTTTTATTTAATTATTTTTTTAAAGCATAATACAAGATATAATCCATCTGCGTGACTCCAACTCACTTGCACAACTTCCCCGCCAAACATTCTGGTGAATCCTCCCATCTGATTTCAATCTTCATAAATCAATTTTTAGTAGCTTAGCACCCTTCATTGTTCTCATCAGTATATTTGACTCGTGAATGTACACTGGTTTCAAAATGTTTCATCATTTTACCTTATCTGCCATGTTTCGCCAGCAAACTGTTAAATTGTAACTTTGGATATCTATTACTTATGATGACTTTATGTTGTATGGCTTTACTAAGGTACCACTAAAATGGGATAAACTTGCCATGGTATGCATAATAATCACTATACATGCATCAGATACCCAAAAAAGAAAATGAGTTTTTTAATTTTGTGTGTAAAAGTTCTTTTACTGTTAGGATTCAATTCTCTCCTCATATGTATAGCTTTAGAATTGGATATTTTTGGTATTCGGTTGAGCCATCAAAGAAAAAAAAACTGCATCTTGTTCCTTGTACCGATTTATTAGGCGTTCCATACTTCAATTCATGCTTCTTCTACCATTGGTCACATCTATAGTTAAGAGACGATATGGTCTAAAGCCTTCATGGCAATCATACAAAGCATTATCATCTTATCAATATCAGCTTGGAGAACCATGCAGTCATCCAATATTCTCCATAGCAGCATGTACCATGAGAAGGTTTCCAAGAGTGATTCCTGCTTCCTATTTTTAAACAGCAAGAGATAATGAGTTGGCTTAGTGTAACATTATATGAGTTGGTTGTTCATGTCTAACAGTTTCACTCTGAGCAGGACCAAAGGACTGTGAAGTCACCGTTCAGGCTGTTTGAGAGCATGGTAGTTGTTGGACTCCATCCAAATACGGATGTCAGAGTGATTGAAAGGCTGGTTACAGAGAAGGGTTCTGAAGGTTTGAAGAGATCAAGGGTCACATTGAATTGCCAGGATCTAGCTCAAGCTGAAACAAGTCTTGAACCTCAGGTAATTCTGTAATTCATAACTTCAGCCTCACACAACCCAATGAAGCTGGTCATTATTCCACGGTTCCACCACGTTTGATTATCTGTAATGGTGGTTCCCTTTTTCTTGTTCTACTTTTGTGTGTGCGTATGTGTGTGTTTGTTTTGTTTTTATTGTTTGACTTGTTGCTGTTTCTGAATCCATAGTATATGAAACATTCTGAATTTATTCATAATTGGTGTGTGTTTTTTTATCTTTTGGGTTGACTAACATTTTTTTTAGTGCTTATAGATTCTGTTTGCATACCCTCCAGACAAAGAACTGCCTCTCACATATAACGATCTTCTTTCATTCTGCTACCCTGGAGGCCTCGAGGTTGAATATTTGTTTTAATTGCATTTATTCCTAATTTTTTTGTTACGTGATTTTATTCATATGCTCTAGCAGTTATTTATATTATTTATTCTTTCTTAAAACAGGAAATGATATACTTTGTTATCTAGTATCGAGTAAAGATTGCAGTAATTCAGAAGCTTCAAGACTCTTGGGGTCATATCTTTTAGGGAGGCTGTAAATGGAGATCGTTCTCGGTCTCTTTCTTCCACTGACGAACATCAGAACTAGATAAAGTCTAAATAAATTTTAGTGTGACTAACTAGCAACCAGTTGTTAGCAAGTAGGTATAGGTGTGTAAATGTGCTAGGACTACTCTTATCATGAGTAAAATATAACGGAGGGAGATAGAGGTGACAGAACTGACTTTCCTCTGGGAAAAAGCATGGTCCATTCTATCACCGGTGCAGTACAGGTGCTGCTCAGAGCTTGATTAATGTTTTAAAAACGTAATAAAAAAAAACTTGGACTATGTATTTTAAAAGTCCTAAATCTCCAGTTATCCTACATTATCAACATAAGATCTCCAGTTTTTCCAAGTTCCTTACACCATAATAATGGAACACATGTCATAAAGTAAATTTCATTTGCTACTCATTCTGACAATCTCCAGTTGACACGATTAATAAACCATCCCACATGTGTTACATAATATTCATTCCCACATGTTTTCTTCTGAATATTGAATCCTTGTAGATAAATATGCACCATTTCCTGATATGGGATGTGAAATACAGGATTCTGATACATTAATTGCACAAACATTCCATGAGTTGGATTGATGGCATCTAAAGACACAAGATTATGTAATAACTAAATATGTAAAAAATATATGAAATTCATTGACTTGTCCAAATTATTTATTCATGTAAAATAAATTACTATACACATCAAGGGAAGAAATAATAGTCAAAACAACACAATGTAACATACCAACATTTCTGCAACACTCTATCTCCGGTTAATGTAACTTTGTTGAGGTTGTAAATCTGTTCTAGTCGGCTGCTTTTGGCCTTTTTGGTAGGTAAACGCTGAGACTTGAACTCATGACCTCTTGGTTGCAATTTCTCTTGTCAACCACTAAGCTACGGGGCAAGCCCCGCTTTTGGCCTTGAAGCGTGGATTACTCTAAAAATGTTGAAATTCTTAACATATTGGCATTCTTCTTCTACATATTTTTATGCCTTCGAGAATATTAACAAGAAATTTTTCACTGTGGCATGTTTTGCGATAGTTGTTGAGTGTAGCTTTACTATTGCATTCAATCTTGTTTTATGACGTCCAAAAATTTCATTGATCATGCATGTTTCAGATCCATGTCTCTTGTACCTAATCTTTACATGTATGGGAACTTCTGAAGGTAAAAAGCTAGTGGTTCATGGCTAATTCTTTAACTGTTTTATTCAGGTTCATGCAGTGGAAAAAACCCCATCAATGAGTGAGTTGAATGAAATCCTCCTTGGGCAGGTGAACTTTTTCCCAGAATTTATCTTTCCTCTCTCATGATGTCTTCCATATTTACAATAAGGTCCAGACAGTGCTGTCATTAATTTTATTGCTGATGCAGCAGGTCTGACTTTTTATATGCTAATACATTCATCAATTCAGAACAGCACTCTAGCCGTTATGTTTTTCTGATGTGCCATTGTTAATGTGTATGACATGTCTACTCTTGCAGGAACATACTAAACAGAGCGACCTTTCATTTGTATTTCGTTTACAGGTAAAAGTTTCCTTTTTCAGTTCTTGTTTTTCCTTATGTTTTCATTATTTATACTTCTAATCGATACTTTAAGAAAATCATTTAGTGTAAAAATTCTTGTAGTATATTTTTATATAACAACATTATACTTTTAATTGCTCCTACCTTTCTCTCTCTCAAAAGAAAAGAAAAACTCTTGTAGTGGATAGGAAATTCTTAATTGTCATTTGTTGATTTAGACAGTTCAAATAAGGTTTCGAGTATTATTTATTGTGCCTGTCATCTGTATTCACTGCTGGCTTGGTATAATACTGTTTATACGATACTAACACACATGATATACAACAATGATATTCAGTATTGTTTTTCATTTCCGTGTTAAAAGTTGCTGGCATAGTGTTGTATGGTATGTTGCATTATGAAATTATTGGGATGAGACTTTCAAAAGTGTACAAATATATGACTAATATAACAAAGTTTTGTATCTTGGACTATGTTCATTAGCACCTTTTTCTCTTCTTTTGAAACAAGGTAGACAGTCAACCACATTATATTGAACAAAGTAGTACAATGTCGGGAGGAACATAATTTTTTTTTTTTGAAAAAAAGGTGGGTACTCTACCACCCGCAGTTCTATTATGAATATTGGGTACAGTAAAAAAGCTAAAGAAATATAAAATGACAGTAAAAAAGAGGGGGTTGGGGGTGGGGGGGGGGGGCGCAGAGAAAGGATCAAAGCAAAGACAGTAGAAGAGGGACCTTTTTGTTCAATGGAGATTTCTTCTGATACTTAATTGGCATTTAATAAAACCATTTCCTACATTACACACATTTAAAGCCACTTTCCAATATTCTTCTTTATTTTCAAAAAGTAACCATCTGTCTCTGTCATGAGAATGGCTGCAGTATGCATTTCCATAATTTATTTCAATCAACTAAAATAGAATCATCTCTATAAGGTCATGAAGTCGAAATGTCTTCACGTGTTATACATGAGATTCCAAATTATCTTAAAAACAAAGCTACACTTGCACACCAGATCCCTTCAGCAATAACTTGTAAGGTGAATACTCTGCAGACTTTCTACACAAATCATCTTTGCCAAATGAGTTCTTTTCATTGCGTCTGGTAATTTTTTTTTAAATGAAGGAATACAAGCTGTGTTTCATTCTCGAATACATCCAGGAACAAGTTGTTTCTTCCAGTGGGGTTAATATAATACAAGTATTCATCTTAGGCCCCGTTTGGAATCACTTAAAAGAGGTGATTTCGCTTTTAATTAAGTAGAAAGCTAAAAAGTATTGCCAAACGCATTCTAAAAAGCTGACATAATTAAAAAGTTACTTCAGTTTTTAGTGCAAAAAAATTATTTAAAAAAAAACGCAAAAAATGCGTTTTTCAGAAATCAAGTCTATTTAAGCCACTTTATTCAAAATCTTATTTTTCAAACGTGTTTCCAAACGGACCCTTAATATATGAACAACGAAGAATTGCTGGTGAATGATACAACTTGCATCATATGACAATTCATGTTATGATGTCAATTTAGAATAGAATCTGTTATTTTGTTTTTGTCATGGAGTCATGGTTTTGCTTTCAACATATGAAGCTCCATGTTTTCTGACAAGTTGCAGGAACAAAGGGAAAAGAACCCAAAAAATATCAAATAACATATGATATGTTTAGGATACCAATGTACTAATTTTCAGAAACTCTTCAGAATCGTCATTCCTGTCACTATCAGAAATGTCTGCATGACAATTTTTCATAGGCCTTGGAAATCATGTTCTTACCTCTTTTTTTTTAAACTGAAGGATTAGATATTCATATTAGAACATGTGTCACCCCTTGAACAAAAGGAGATGAGGGATCTCCAAAAAGAAAGCAAAACAGAAAACCAGTAGAAAAGAGAAAACAAAGATGACAAAATAAAGGACCAAAATAACCCTTATAGAAATAGCTTCCGTCCATCCCAAATGTGTCCCATGAGTAGTTAAAGTACGATCCTTCTCCAATGAGCATGATGGTCCAAGCTTGAAGGAGTCCCTTTATAGCTGTCCAAATGTTCTGAACATTGACTCCCTTCCTTTGAAAGATATGCTCGTATCCATCATGCCCTATGAAGCACGGACACGGGACACGGCGACACGGACACGGACACGGCGACACGGACACAGAGACACGGCAATTTTTGAAAAAATAAGACACGTGTACGGCTAGAACACGACAACAAATAAATTAATATAATAAATAAATATGTGTCACTATTTTATATAAACAAACACATTTCATTTAATTCACTATTTATAACCAAATGTATAAACTAATAAATCACTATTTTTATAAATCACTGTTTTAAATAATAAACCACTGTTTTTATAAATCACTGTTTTAAACTAATAAATCATTATTTTTTTAACCTTAAGAAATAGATTTTGTTTAAATGAGTTGTTCTAGGTTGTTTTAAATGGGTTGAATACTTGTGGGCTATGTTTGGGCCTTCCTTTTCCTTTTCTTTTTTTTATTTTTGGGCTGAAACTGGCTGGGC
This sequence comes from Acorus calamus, assembly GCA_030737845.1. Classification (NCBI taxonomy): domain Eukaryota; kingdom Viridiplantae; phylum Streptophyta; class Magnoliopsida; order Acorales; family Acoraceae; genus Acorus; species Acorus calamus. Next base: position 40,940,453 of record CM060863.1, on the reverse strand, counting down.
CGTGTCCGAGCCGTGTCCTGGGCCGTGTCCGAGCAGTGTCCCAGGCATGTCTAAGACAAAATGAAGGCAGACACGGCTGGAGCTGTGTCCGACACATGTCTGTGCCGTGTCCGTGTCCGACACGGGTACGGGGCCTCCGGGGAAGTGTCCGTGCTTTGTAGATCATGCCATATACCTCATGTTTTTACCAAACTACTATTCAAGTTGATATACCTGAAATTTTCTTCCTCTTATTTCATATGACAAGGCCCCCTATAGGGCACTAGTCTGTACACTACTGTACTCCTCAGATTCAGTGATATGTATAAATTCCTGAAGTAGGAATTACTATTTTTTTGGACACTAAATGCTACCGCATCCCATATAAAGCATGTAGACTTTTGCAAAAAGTCCAACTTCATAATTTATTCACAATTTCAAAGAATCACTTTTTTATATTTGTAGTGTTATATTGAATGATATTTGATCAAATAATACACGTTGAGTTGTTTTGTGTTCTCATTGGGATAGTTGTAATATTTATCAGTGGTTATTGTATTTCGAAAACTATGAGTCAAATATGAATCATAAATGTTTTTCATAATAATGGATACTTTTGTAATTTGTGCACAAATTCTCTTTCCTGAGCTTCATATCTGTTTCTCAGGTGGCTGATGAGACGACTTTATACGGATGTTGTGTTTTAGTTGAGGAAATTGTACAGAAGCCTTCAGGATTGATTTCCATGCTTCCAAAAAAACAACCTTCTTGCTCGTATTTTAGCCGCCATATCATAACAACTCCTCGGTGCTATTGCATATTATCCAGGCTTCCCTTCTTTGATTTGCATTTTGGTGTACTGAGAAGGTGAATGATAATCTGCACTTTACTAGATTCGATTAAAGACAAATATGGATTGTTTGATATTTTTAATTTGTTCGCGCTTTTTCTTTTTGTCTTTCTGCCTGCTATTTGTAAATACTTAAAAAGATTTTTGGCGATACACGGCATCCAGATAGTAACAATACAATGGTCTTTATAGTTTGAATTTCAATGCATTCCTTATTGAATCATCTAACATATGCCCTCTCTTGTAAAATTAAAATATTTATGCACTGAAAAGCTGAGCAGATCAGGATCTAACATTGGCTATAAGTAGTAGTAGAACTCACCTAAGAAAGACTTCAAAAGATGTGGATGGAAGTCGCTAGCAAAGATCTAAATACCCTCACACAGGTTATGGTGCTTGACTGGAATTTGTTGTAGAACTTATAAAGCCTTACCCTGAACTGTCGTGGATGCAAAGCTTTGGTCAATGTATGAAATAATGAATGGTAATCTTATTTTTGGGCATTTGGGCTCATGTACACACAATCATGCTGTTGGCACGAGGGGCGAGGGCTACAAGTATTCCGTACAGTGTGTATTTGTGGTTGCAATAACCCTGGTACTCCATTTACTAATGGACGTGGGACAATCTTTTAATGTGACCAAACTTTGTCTAAATCTTGTGTTCATGTCTGGGTAATCTAAGCCATTTTGCGGCAATGCTGTCCTCTGTTTTTATGGCACCTGAAGTGCACTTGATAATTCGTTTAGATTTTATTTTAATTTTTTCCCTCTAGTAAAGCTATTCCATAATCTAAACCATCTTAAATATGCTGTTGAATCTTGTTAAAATCTTCCTTGGTGTGAGCAATCTTATTAAGATCCATGCGATAGATCCCGAGTTAAATATTGCGTTGTTCACTGAAAGTGC
>CM060863.1:40827741-40928715 GCA_030737845.1 Acorus calamus | reverse complement strand
TTGTTTTGTTTTTATTGTTTGACTTGTTGCTGTTTCTGAATCCATAGTATATGAAACATTCTGAATTTATTCATAATTGGTGTGTGTTTTTTTATCTTTTGGGTTGACTAACATTTTTTTTAGTGCTTATAGATTCTGTTTGCATACCCTCCAGACAAAGAACTGCCTCTCACATATAACGATCTTCTTTCATTCTGCTACCCTGGAGGCCTCGAGGTTGAATATTTGTTTTAATTGCATTTATTCCTAATTTTTTTTGTTACGTGATTTTATTCATATGCTCTAGCAGTTATTTATATTATTTATTCTTTCTTAAAACAGGAAATGATATACTTTGTTATCTAGTATCGAGTAAAGATTGCAGTAATTCAGAAGCTTCAAGACTCTTGGGGTCATATCTTTTAGGGAGGCTGTAAATGGAGATCGTTCTCGGTCTCTTTCTTCCACTGACGAACATCAGAACTAGATAAAGTCTAAATAAATTTTAGTGTGACTAACTAGCAACCAGTTGTTAGCAAGTAGGTATAGGTGTGTAAATGTGCTAGGACTACTCTTATCATGAGTAAAATATAACGGAGGGAGATAGAGGTGACAGAACTGACTTTCCTCTGGGGAAAAAGCATGGTCCATTCTATCACCGGTGCAGTACAGGTGCTGCTCAGAGCTTGATTAATGTTTTAAAAACGTAATAAAAAAAAACTTGGACTATGTATTTTTAAAAGCTCCTAAATCTCCAGTTATCCTACATTATCAACATAAGATCTCCAGTTTTTCCAAGTTCCTTACACCATAATAAGTGGAACACATGTCATAAAGTAAATTTCATTTGCTACTCATTCTGACAATCTCCAGTTGACACGATTAATAAACCATCCCACATGTGTTACATAATATTCATTCCCACATGTTTTCTTCTGAATATTGAATCCTTGTAGATAAATATGCACCATTTCCTGATATGGGATGTGAAATACAGGATTCTGATACATTAATTGCACAAACATTCCATGAGTTGGATTGATGGCATCTAAAGACACAAGATTATGTAATAACTAAATATGTAAAAAAATATATGAAAGTCATTGACTTGTCCAAATTATTTATTCATGTAAAATAAATTACTATACACATCAAGGGAAGAAATAATAGTCAAAACAACACAATGTAACATACCAACATTTCTGCAACACTCTATCTCCGGTTAATGTAACTTTGTTGAGGTTGTAAATCTGTTCTAGGTCCGGCTGCTTTTGGCCTTTCTTGGTAGGTAAACGCTGAGACTTGAACTCATGACCTCTTGGTTGCAATTTCTCTTGTCAACCACTAAGCTACGGGGCAAGCCCCGCTTTTGGCCCTTGAAGCGGTGGATTTACTCTACAAAATGTTGAAATTCTTAACATATATGGCATTCTTCTTCTACATATTTTTATGCCTTCGAGAATTATTAACAAGAAATTTTTTCACTGTGGCATGTTTTGCGATAGTTGTTGAGTGTAGCTTTACTATTGCATTCAATCTTGTTTTATGACGTCCAAAAATTTCATTGATCATGCATGTTTCAGATCCATGTCTCTTGTACCTAATCTTTACATGTATGGGAACTTCTGAAGGTAAAAAGCTAGTGGTTCATGGCTAATTTCTTTAACTGTTTTATTCAGGTTCATGCAGTGGAAAAAACCCCATCAATGAGTGAGTTGAATGAAATCCTCCTTGGGCAGGTGAACTTTTTCCCAGAATTTATCTTTCCTCTCTCATGATGTCTTCCATATTTACAATAAGGTCCAGACAGTGCTGTCATTAATTTTATTGCTGATGCAGCAGGTCTGACTTTTTATATGCTAATACGTTCATCAATTCAGAACAGCACTCTAGTCGTTATGTTTTTCTGATGTGCCATTGTTAATGTGTATGACATGTCTACTCTTGCAGGAACATACTAAACAGAGCGACCTTTCATTTGTATTTCGTTTACAGGTAAAAGTTTCCTTTTTCAGTTCTTGTTTTTCCTTATGTTTTCATTATTTTATACTTCTAATCGATACTTTTAAGAAAATCATTTAGTGTAAAAATTCTTGTAGTATATTTTTATATAACAACATTATACTTTTAATTGCTCCTACCTTTCTCTCTCTCTCAAAAGAAAAGAAAAACTCTTGTAGTGGATAGGAAATTCTTAATTGTCATTTGTTGATTTAGACAGTTCAAATAAGGTTTCGAGTATTATTTATTGTGCCTGTCATCTGTATTCACTGCTGGCTTGGTATAATACTGTTTATACGATACTAACACACATGATATACAACAATGATATTCAGTATTGTTTTTCATTTCCGTGTTAAAAGTTGCTGGCATAGTGTTGTATGGTATGTTGCATTATGAAATTATTGGGATGAGACTTTCAAAAGTGTACAAATATATGACTAATATAACAAAGTTTTGTATCTTGGACTATGTTCATTAGCACCTTTTTCTCTTCTTTTGAAACAAGGTAGACAGTCAACCACATTATATTGAACAAAGTAGTACAATGTCGGGAGGAACATAAATTTTTTTTTTTTGAAAAAAAGGTGGGTACTCTACCACCCGCAGTTCTATTATGAATATTGGGTACAGTAAAAAAGCTAAAGAAATATAAAATGACAGTAAAAAAGAGGGGGTTGGGGGGTGGGGGGGGGGGGGCGCAGAGAAAGGATCAAAGCAAAGACAGTAGAAGAGGGACCTTTTTGTTCAATGGAGATTTCTTCTGATACTTAATTGGCATTTAATAAAACCATTTCCTACATTACACACATTTAAAGCCACTTTCCAATATTCTTCTTTATTTTCAAAAAGTAACCATCTGTCTCTGTCATGAGAATGGCTGCAGTATGCATTTCCATAATTTATTTCAATCAACTAAAATAGAATCATCTCTATAAGGTCATGAAGTCGAAATGTCTTCACGTGTTATACATGAGATTCCAAATTATCTTAAAAACAAAGCTACACTTGCACACCAGATCCCTTCAGCAATAACTTGTAAGGTGAATACTCTGCAGACTTTCTACACAAATCATCTTTGCCAAATGAGTTCTTTTCATTGCGTCTGGTAATTTTTTTTTAAATGAAGGAATACAAGCTGTGTTTCATTCTCGAATACATCCAGGAACAAGTTGTTTCTTCCAGTGGGGTTAATATAATACAAGTATTCATCTTAGGCCCCGTTTGGAATCACTTAAAAGAGGTGATTTCGCTTTTAATTAAGTAGAAAGCTAAAAAGTATTGCCAAACGCATTCTAAAAAGCTGACATAATTAAAAAGTTACTTCAGTTTTTAGTGCAAAAAAATTATTTAAAAAAAAACGCAAAAAATGCGTTTTTCAGAAATCAAGTCTATTTAAGCCACTTTATTCAAAATCTTATTTTTCAAACGTGTTTCCAAACGGACCCTTAATATATGAACAACGAAGAATTGCTGGTGAATGATACAACTTGCATCATATGACAATTCATGTTATGATGTCAATTTAGAATAGAATCTGTTATTTTGTTTTTGTCATGGAGTCATGGTTTTGCTTTCAACATATGAAGCTCCATGTTTTCTGACAAGTTGCAGGAACAAAGGGAAAAGAACCCAAAAAATATCAAATAACATATGATATGTTTAGGATACCAATGTACTAATTTTCAGAAACTCTTCAGAATCGTCATTCCTGTCACTATCAGAAATGTCTGCATGACAATTTTTCATAGGCCTTGGAAATCATGTTCTTACCTCTTTTTTTTTAAACTGAAGGATTAGATATTCATATTAGAACATGTGTCACCCCTTGAACAAAAGGAGATGAGGGATCTCCAAAAAGAAAGCAAAACAGAAAACCAGTAGAAAAGAGAAAACAAAGATGACAAAATAAAGGACCAAAATAACCCTTATAGAAATAGCTTCCGTCCATCCCAAATGTGTCCCATGAGTAGTTAAAGTACGATCCTTCTCCAATGAGCATGATGGTCCAAGCTTGAAGGAGTCCCTTTATAGCTGTCCAAATGTTCTGAACATTGACTCCCTTCCTTTGAAAGATATGCTCGTATCCATCATGCCCTATGAAGCACGGACACGGGACACGGCGACACGGACACAGAGACACGGCAATTTTTGAAAAAATAAGACACGTGTACGGCTAGAACACGACAACAAATAAATTAATATAATAAATAAATATGTGTCACTATTTTATATAAACAAACACATTTCATTTAATTCACTATTTATAACCAAATGTATAAACTAATAAATCACTATTTTTATAAATCACTGTTTTAAATAATAAACCACTGTTTTTATAAATCACTGTTTTAAACTAATAAATCATTATTTTTTTAACCTTAAGAAATAGATTTTGTTTAAATGAGTTGTTCTAGGTTGTTTTAAATGGGTTGAATACTTGTGGGCTATGTTTGGGCCTTCCTTTTCCTTTTCTTTTTTTTATTTTTGGGCTGAAACTGGCTGGGCCGTGTCCGAGCCGTGTCCTGGGCCGTGTCCGAGCAGTGTCCCAGGCATGTCTAAGACAAAATGAAGGCAGACACGGCTGGAGCTGTGTCCGACACATGTCTGTGCCGTGTCCGTGTCCGACACGGGTACGGGGCCTCCGGGGAAGTGTCCGTGCTTTGTAGATCATGCCATATACCTCATGTTTTTACCAAACTACTATTCAAGTTGATATACCTGAAATTTTCTTCCTCTTATTTCATATGACAAGGCCCCCTATAGGGCACTAGTCTGTACACTACTGTACTCCTCAGATTCAGTGATATGTATAAATTCCTGAAGTAGGAATTACTATTTTTTTGGACACTAAATGCTACCGCATCCCATATAAAGCATGTAGACTTTGCAAAAAGTCCAACTTCATAATTTATTCACAATTTCAAAGAATCACTTTTTTATATTTGTAGTGTTATATTGAATGATATTTGATCAAATAATACACGTTGAGTTGTTTTGTGTTCTCATTGGGATAGTTGTAATATTTATCAGTGGTTATTGTATTTCGAAAACTATGAGTCAAATATGAATCATAAATGTTTTTCATAATAATGGATACTTTTGTAATTTGTGCACAAATTCTCTTCCTGAGCTTCATATCTGTTTCTCAGGTGGCTGATGAGACGACTTTATACGGATGTTGTGTTTTAGTTGAGGAAATTGTACAGAAGCCTTCAGGATTGATTTCCATGCTTCCAAAAAAACAACCTTCTTGCTCGTATTTTAGCCGCCATATCATAACAACTCCTCGGTGCTATTGCATATTATCCAGGCTTCCCTTCTTTGATTTGCATTTTGGTGTACTGAGAAGGTGAATGATAATCTGCACTTTACTAGATTCGATTAAAGACAAATATGGATTGTTTGATATTTTTAATTTGTTCGCGCTTTTTCTTTTTGTCTTTCTGCCTGCTATTTGTAAATACTTAAAAAGATTTTTGGCGATACACGGCATCCAGATAGTAACAATACAATGGTCTTTATAGTTTGAATTTCAATGCATTCCTTATTGAATCATCTAACATATGCCCTCTCTTGTAAAATTAAAATATTTATGCACTGAAAAGCTGAGCAGATCAGGATCTAACATTGGCTATAAGTAGTAGTAGAACTCACCTAAGAAAGACTTCAAAAGATGTGGATGGAAGTCGCTAGCAAAGATCTAAATACCCTCACACAGGTTATGGTGCTTGACTGGAATTTGTTGTAGAACTTATAAAGCCTTACCCTGAACTGTCGTGGATGCAAAGCTTTGGTCAATGTATGAAATAATGAATGGTAATCTTATTTTTGGGCATTTGGGCTCATGTACACACAATCATGCTGTTGGCACGAGGGGCGAGGGCTACAAGTATTCCGTACAGTGTGTATTTGTGGTTGCAATAACCCTGGTACTCCATTTACTAATGGACGTGGGACAATCTTTTAATGTGACCAAACTTTGTCTAAATCTTGTGTTCATGTCTGGGTAATCTAAGCCATTTTGCGGCAATGCTGTCCTCTGTTTTATGGCACCTGAAGTGCACTTGATAATTCGTTTAGATTTTATTTTAATTTTTTCCCTCTAGTAAAGCTATTCCATAATCTAAACCATCTTAAATATGCTGTTGAATCTTGTTAAAATCTTCCTTGATGTGAGCAATCTTATTAAGATCCATGCGATAGATCCCGAGTTAAATATTGCGTTGTTCACTGAAAGTGCTTATTCTGATGGTGTTGTAGTACTGACCAATCTATGAATATGCATCTTCATTTTAAATCCTTCTTTGTGAATTTATATGATGGTTTATTTTGTTTGTAATTTTAAATTTGATAGTTCCATTATATTGAAATTAGTATCATTTTTTTTCCATCGAATTTCGGTATATTAATTTCTTTATGGTGAATGATTTTTAATAGGATTGTGTTGTTGAATCCTTAATTGTTATATGTTCCAATAAGCTTATTCATTAATCCAATGTGCTTTTTCGGTTTTCTTCGACCTGTAGCATATTTGCTGAAGAAAGACTGGAGCGATTAACCAAAGGCTTGGACATGCTGAAATTTGTACCATCAGAGATGAATGGTGATAAGCATGAAGAATCTGTTGATGTATCTATACAACATTCCTTAACTAAGGATGTTCCGGTAGCATCTAATTATTCAGAAATGGAAACCACATCTTTTCCAAATTCTGGGACCATTGTAGATGACAAAAGTGTTTCCAGTAGCATCCTACTCAATGGGCCTGAGGAGCCAGACAAGGAAGGATTTGACAACAACATGAGTTCGAAAGTCATTTCAGAGTCAGAAGGGCTTCACAATGCAGAGGAACATGAAGATGTTATGGAGAATTCTCATGCTGTAGAAGTAAGCATGACAAAAGAGGAAATAGTTCATAAACAATTTCATGGGGATGTTTTGCATCTTCTGCAGCATCAAGAGTATGAAAGCTCTGAATCTTCTTCCAGGTATATTTTTATACTATATATCTGGTTACATGGGTGTTCATAGTGGTTTGAGTACTTTCTTTGTTACTTGAATTCTAATCAACAGGTCTTGCTGAAATGTACTGGATGGGTATATCTAAGTTTCATAGACTCTGTTTTAGGACTTGGAAAAATCATCTTATGTTTTATGAAGGACATTTTGGATTCAGAAGTGGCAGGTGCCTAACATGAGCTTTATCATGTTTGATGTATTTTTGGTGTCACTGTTCTTGTTTGAGTCAGTTTGGTCCCACTTTTCATACCTTAGTGAGCTGGAAGTTGGAACATGCATCTAACATAGCAAAAAAGCAATGCATCTCATATAAATCTCTCATCATCATCATCCTCATCATCTCTCTCTCTTATCATCAACGATATAATTAGCCAATAAGCATTACCGCCGAAAAAGGAGATCTGGGTTCTTCCCTTAATGAATTTCACTAACAGAGAATAATAGTTTATCTCCTTTGTGTTAGGTATTTTCTTTATTGATCATACTCATTTGGGCATTCAAAATATTTTAGATCCTGATTGACAGTTTGCATTAGCACAGGCTTTCCTTTCTTGTCATGGCTTTCACTAATTTCTGATCAAAACTATTTAAATGCATAACTCTGCCTTTCTGTAAGCATATATCCATGATTCTTTAACTTATTTGACATTCTCAAGTTTATGACCTTGTCTTAGTTGTGTCAGAATGACAATGATGCTAATTTTTATGTCATCTTAAAGGCATCCAAAGCTCTCAAGTAATTCTTTTTGATGAACAGTGGATTGTCCACCAATTATTAATTTGCAAATATCCAAGGGAAAAAGGAGATATGATATTTCCTTAATTATAGAAACAAAATAATACAAAGCCCTTGCCCTATAATGATTTATTCTACTAAACTCAGTGAAAACCGTGTTGACTGATTCAGATTCTGAGACATTTCTTTAGTTATGCAAACTTTGAGAACACCTGATTTCTTGAAGGTCTTTGTTATTTTGCAAGTCTGAGTGGGTAAATATTTGATACTTCCAGATTGGGTTCATCATCAATTTAATATAATGTTTCACCTTTGTCCTCTTTCTTCCACTTGGCAGATTGCAATTTCTTTTTCAGTTAGTTTTTCCCCTGCTTGTTTGTGTAATGTATGTTAGGTCGAAGTCTGATTGATTAAGCTAGGCTGTATTATGATATCTTTTGTATCTTTATGGGAAGAAAAAGGCAAAACAGTTTTCTGACGTATATTCTTGAAAATAAATGAATAAAGAAATGCTGCCTGTCTTTTTGTGTACCTGTGATTTATATCTGCTGTCACAATGTGATCTCACATGTTTTTCTGTAAAATGAGTCAAATGATGGGAGAAGGATCCCATCATATAATATATTGTGGTCATTGTTCACAGTGAAACAACAATTACTCTTTTTGGGCAGTTAATATTTGCCTGAAATGTTTCTGTTCATCAGTGTGCTTGACGATCATATTTTCATTTTAATTATGTGCTTTGGTTTCCTGTTATTCTAATGCATATCTGCTCCAGATGTCATATGACCCTTTAGTATATGTATATTCATAATTGCTTAAGTTTGATGTCATCATAGAAGCTGAATAGGTCTAGTGAATTGGTACAGCCAGCTTTTATTTTATCACCATGCAAATCAGATTTTTCTAATCAATCCATGAACAGGATCTTCAGCTGGAATGATGAAGTTTCATTTTATCCTCATTATACAATTTGTCCATGCAGCTTCCAAGGATACCCTAGAGACGATAGGAACTTTAATGGTGACATGGAGGATGTTGAGGTGCAAGAGCCTTCTTCCTCTGGCCAGGAAGATTCTAGTGATCACAATGACATTCTTAAATGGGCTGAGGTTTTACACTTGATTCAATAGTTATTTTGACACTTAAGGTTTGTGGGCTCTAAAATTACTTCCCGTTTCTCTCCAGGAAAATAATCATAATTCCTTACGAATAATATGTGATTATTACCGATTGCATAGCCCTGCCAGAGGTTCTGTGCTCCATTTCCATCCTTTGGAGCACTTGCATCCTTTGGAATTTCATCGGCCCGGTGAAACTGCTTTGCACATTGCTGGCTCCACTATTGATCTGAGAACTTTCAATACAAATCTAGAAGTGGCGGAGGTAGGTTCATGGTTTTCCATGATTTTCTCCACCTTTTGAATAATTTTTGTGACCAATTCAATTCATTTGTATTGTTATCTTTGATTGAGCTCTGATGGTTGTCCAGCACTTCTTCTTTATCAGGCACACGGCGCGCTTCTAGCAGAAGAGGAAGCAACTGCATTATCTATATGGACTGTAGCATGCATATGTGGTAGCTTGAGGCTTGAAAATGTAAGTCCTCTGTAGGATGCATTGTGGTAGTTTATGCTAACACACACACACACACACACAGATGGAGGTATGGAGCACTTTTTGCATCGTGATAGTCCGTCTGGTGGCACAAATGATTGCAACTTTTGAATCTTGCCACCAGTACCTATCTTTATGAATTTACAATTATATGTAGTAAAGCCTTACCTGTAAAACATGGATCTTTATTCGTATAAATTGATTCTGATTTTTAGATCATTTCTGTCTTCGTCAAGAAGTTCGGAGTAAATGCTACCATGCATTATAAATTTGTGACAAGGAAATGAAACATGACTGTGGTGCTGCTAAGTAGTAAAATTCTCTGGAAGTGTGTATCAATTCGTTGACTAGTCACAAGCACTTCAATTCCCAATTAGATTAGAATGAGACTAACCCACAGGAGCTCCTCAGAGTCGGTCTGCTTACTTTGGATTTCATTGGATTCATGGTTTCTTTCCATAATTCTGGCATCTTTTAATCTGCACCCACAATACACTTATGCTCTGTTGCATGCTTCTGATGTCGGCTAAGTGATGTGATGATCCTTTTGATATCAAGAAACAATCACTTTCTCTGTAACCTAAGCTTTTCTGAATCTCTTCCACAAATGAAGCTAGGTTGCCTTTTCTCTCAATTAAGAAATTGACATCAGATCCTATTGTTAGTCAATTTTTTTTAAAAAATCATGTGGATGTTCCAATCAGTTAGTGATGTGCAAGATGAGATCCGAATAAGAGCACTTTCACATCATCATTGGATATTTTACTTGGGGATTTTCTGCTCATTTGCTTGGGGATTCATTAACAGTTACCTGAAATTGTGTATAACGATGCACTATAATATAATTTATGGAATGTCATTTAAGTGGATTTCAACAGTTTGAGGGTAAAGAGGGTGCCTTGTTACCTTGAATTCTGATTTCTTTCTAATAATGAATATATTTGAGTATCCGGTGACTTCTTTACATATGAACTGAAAGGTTGTTGCTCGTTAATCTCTCTTTTACAGGTTTTAACTTTGTTTGCCGGTGCACTCCTGGAGAAACAAATTGTGATTGTCTGCTCTAATTTGGTAACAACACAACCTTTTTTTGTTTTTGTGCATTTAGCTATGATGAAATAATGGACATGTATCTCTCAGTTTTATTTTCTTTCAAAGTGACTATCGGAAAAAGAGAAAAGGTCCAAAGTTTAATTTTCTGTAATTCTTTTCACCATGCCCATCTGGCCAATCATTGTAAGGTGTTATTTCCTCCATATTGAGATCCATACCAACAAGTCACCAGAACCGTGGATTTTCATCCCATTTGAGAGCCTTGGCAAAAAAACATTTTTTCACAATTTGAAAATTCTATACCACTCAATTTTTTCAATGCTAATACATGTTTCAAAATCAGTGGTGACATTTCATGTTTGTTCTGATTTTCCATGAATGAAATTATTTACAAGGAAATGCAATCGCTTATCTTTTCCGCAACTATTAGAGAAAATCTATATTGGTAGTTGTAATAGTGGCAGGCTATAAGATGAATCCTGTGAAGACAAATGACTATTTATTTTGTTCTTATACACATGAAATGTGAGGAAAGAAATGATTACCCTTGTTACATCCTCTGTAATACAAGCCCTTGTTTGTAGTTGTCCTGCCAAATTGTATGTTCATTTTTTTTGTAATGACATATACACTTATCTGATGTTATTGTGCCTTGCATTGTTTTCATATGATGAATCATTACCTAATGTTTCTGTATTATTTTGGTTCACAGGGAATTTTGTCTGCTTCAGTTTTATCAATTGTACCTCTGATTCGTCCCTATCAGTGGCAGAGCCTTTTAATGCCAGTATGTTATGTTCTCTGTTTTCTCTATTTCTATACTTGTTTCCTTGAATCAAAAGTTACAATATTTTTTTTTATCTTATATAACTGAAAGGCATTGTTGCATCTCAAGCTTTTGAAAGATCTATTAAATCATTCTTTAATACATTTTATCTAATATTTTAGGTCTTGCCAAATTGCATGCTGGATTTTTTGGATGCTCCCGTTCCCTATATCGTAAGTCTTCTATATTGTAAGATCAATTTATACTATGTATTTATGGAATGAATCCTCATTCATATATTACTTTTAATACTTATGCATGACATTCACTGTTTATTAGAAAAAGTATCTAGACTTTTTAAGTGTGCCAATTATGATTCATGGCTTACTTTTGAATCATTTGTCCCCTCTCAATAATTTTATCTTCCTTCCAAGTATTGTTCATTACCAAGATGACTTGCTTACTCATCAGAATTCTTTATGTACCATAATTCCTCACCAGAGCAATGTAATATTCACTAATATTTTCATGAAAATGGTGGCTACTTTGAATAATATTATATAAAATAAGGTAATTTAAAGATGCATTGTATATCTTCTTTTCTTGAAATAAAGTGGGAGTCTATGACCAAAGATATTATTAATCTGGGATAAATTCAGAAAAGGTCAACAGATGAGAAATCTGCTAACCAACATGACCATATAGAAAAAGACAAAGGAGAACAAAATATAAATGGAGTCACATCACAAAGATTCACCCCACAACTAAACTTACCCTCCCTGGAAAATAAAATTTATACTGCCACGATGCAGTGAATTAGAAAACAGACTCCCAAACATTCGTTGTGCTCATTTGAAGAGGACATGATTTCTCGCCAACCATGCATAGATTACTCCTTTTGAAGATAAGCATGCTTCACTATAAATTTGCTGCTTGCATTTTATGTTCTTGTCCTTTTTATGCGTGTAGGTCTTGTTTTACCTTTCAGTTAGGTTTGTTATCAGAGGGTAAATTCTGCTTTCTTTCATCATCTGAGACCTAGCTTCAAACTTAAGTTCCTATAGATTGAGCGCAGTCATATTAATATCAGACAGAAACTCCAAAAGGCTTTGTATTTTGATGTAATCTTGAACCAAGGAATGAATGGGATTTAGGTTGGAGAATATGAAGGTTTTTTGAGCAAAAGTTTGGAATGAATATCAATAAATGATGTCCCTTAAACAAAATGAAAGTTTGTCCCTTTTTTTAAAAGTAATTCGCAAAATTATTGGGTTTTTAAATACATGCTTTTGAGTTGGCCAAGGAATATTTTATGGGAATCAACTTAGTTGGTCTGGAGCCAAAGGTGGCTTGCACTTGTGAGCACCAAAAAGAAATTGGATGTAATGAGATTCTCTTATTGATGCAGAGATGAAGGTGCTTGAGTAAGAAAACAAAACATAATAAAGGCAATGACAAAAGAAGTAGGGGCATGTGGGCTGGGTCATTCCTTAAGGGCTTTAAATATTTTAATGAGTTAGTGTTGTGATCATCTATTAGTTTGGTGGTCTAGAAAGAGTCTTTTGGCAACACAATCAAATAAGGAGGCGGTATGCAAATCCTATCAGGCTATGAAAATTTCTGGTCCCACTAGGTTTTGTTTTAGTAGTTTAAATAGAAACCTAAGTGGGCTTGAGATTTGTCAAAGTAAGAAAACATAGCAATTGGGGTGTTCAATCACTTGGCATGGGGTTGTAGGCAGTGTTTAAAAATGTGGTATGCGATTTGCATGCGGTTGGGGTACCGCTGTAAAGTATATGCAGTATGTGGGAGTATATGCAGTTTTATATTTTTACTAATAAAAAATATATTATGATTATTTCAAAGAATAGATAGCAAAATAAATAGGCAAAACTGATTAGTAGTTTATACCAAAGACCTTTGATCACATATTGGAGTATATGCCTAGCATTAAAAGTCAGTCTATATTAGTTTTTAGGCACAATCCACAAAGCCAAGTAAATAGTTAGACCCATGAAAAAACATGATCACCAACTGATATGAATGTTTGTTGATGACATTATTAAATGGGAATAATAAAGTACCCAAATTAGTTAAGTGAGCATATCAAACGTATAGTGGATAGTGGAGTAGATATATATATCTTAAAATGATAGGAAAAGGGAAATTTATCCCATAAAAATAAAAAGGGAAATATGCATATACCCCCCTAAAAGTTCACCAATATCTATATCACCCCCTGTTTTTTTTCATGAAAATCTATATAACCTCCTGAAAGTTTATATGGTTATACAAAAAAATCCGCGTTAAATTACCGTCAATTTAGAAAGAATATTTATGGAATATTCTGTTATCTAATGTCACTTTAAAAATATATATTCATATAATCTTCTGAAAGATTACGAATATACATATCAACCCCTCATTTTTCATAATATCTATATAAGCCCCTGAAATGACGCGTTTAATTCATATCACCCCCTACCATTATCCATTTAAAACTTATGTGTGGATAACCTAACAATAAACAATAATTTATTCTTAACACATTGAGGAAGAAACATATTGGGGTTTTTTTTACGGAGGGCATTTGATTATTTAGAGGGATTATATTGAATTTTTCTTAAATCCTATGAGATTATTTAAATAAATGCATTTACAATACCTTTAGACAGATAAAATATACCTAGAATATTCATTAAATTTTAATAGAAAACAAACTCAGGGGCCTAAATATTTATCCATGAGAACATAGGGGGTTATATGGATATTCAGAAAAATGAGGGGTCAATTTGAATATTCGCAAACTTTTAGGGGGGTATATGCATTTTTTCATTAAGTGTGGGTGAAAGTGACTAGGGTAAAAAGGTAATTTAACCGTGTGTGATTAAGTTAACCGCACCCTAGTTGAAAGGTTTTAACGGCAAGGGGGGTATATCAATATAACTCAGGGGGTTATATGGATTTCAAAAAAAGAGGGGTCGATATGGATATAAGCAAACTTTTAGGGGGTTGTATACATTTTTCCCAAATAAAAATATAAAAAAATAATAATAATGAGAGCCAAAACTTCACAAGGTTTAAAACTTCCAAGTTCCAAAGCAACTCTAACTTTCAAGAGAAAGCATAAAGTCTACCCTTCGAACCCAAAAATATTTGTTTAAAACTTGTGTGCCCTCCCACTAAAAAAATTGTGCGCCCTCCCACTAAAATTACCGCATATGTGGGCCTGACCCACATATTGGGCCGCATACCCATATGCGGTTTGGTCTAGAGACTAAATCGCATTTTTGGCCGCATGTGCGGCCACACGGACCACATGAACAGTGGTTGTAGGTAGCCCAATGAAGTCCCATTTATTTAACTTTGAGACATCAATTAACAGCTGAGCTTTAAAAGTGAACCAACAGAGAATTAGTGAATTGTGTAACAAGTAACAACTGTTAAATGCAGTTCTTTTAATTTTATAAAATTATCCCTAGCTTTGTGCTTGTTGTTGAAAAATCAAAATCAAAATCTTGACCTTTTTAATATCCTGGGCCTGCATGGTCCTATTCTACTTTGCATTCTTCTGTCTCCTTTCTTCATTAATCCGTATGCCTTCTACTGATTTGGTGGTTGAAGAACACTGTTTTTATTAAAATTGCAATGGCTAGCTCCCACCTTTCTACCCCCAAAAAAATTGATTGTTTACTAAGAGGTTAAAAAGGACATGGGGCGAAAAGGGACATGGGAATCTAGCCTTAGATAAGGTAGCATTTGGAAATGAGTTTGAAAAATAGCTTTTCATTCAAACAGCTTTTGAAGATTTATAGAAAGCAAACTTTTGTTAGATTCCTAAAAAGCTGTTTTTTTATTAACTAAAAGTTCTTATTTGTTTTCTTCAAAAGTTGGAACTACTGGGGTGTTTGGAAACAAGTTTGAATTAAGTATCATTCCTACAAACGCAGATTCTCCAAAAGTTATCCAAACTTGTTTCCAAATGCATCAGTAATATGTTTTTTTTTCAAGCTTAATGACCAGGTTTCATAGTGAACTGAAGGTTGGGTTTGTGTGAACTTTTAAATTTAGCATTAGAGATGTTAGGTTTATTTTTTTTTGAAATAAGATAGGAGTTTCTTATTAAAAAAAAACCCCTAAAAAGAAGGGGATGAGGGATCTCTTTATATAAGGAAAGGAGGAGAGAAGTAGAAAAGATACAAAAGGAAATAGGAAAATGCAAAAGGATCCCAAGAAAATCCACAATCAACTCCTCCCGAACCAATAAGCCCCCCATGATTGAAGAGTGTTCCTTCTTCCAAAATGAATGTGATCCAATCATGAAAAAGAGAGGAAATGGACACCCATGTATTTTCAAAAAACACTCTTATGTTGGAAAACGCACTCATTCCGCGTGAGCCAAGTACTCCAAACTGCATGAGGAACCAACCATTGAAACTTGACTAAAGTGCTTCGTTCACCTCGCTTTCGTCTTTTTCAAAACCACCTCCACATTCCTTAAAGGTCAGTGAAGGAACAATGAGAGCCAAAGGTCTCACCTACCTTCTCCCAAATCTTCACACTAAGTGAACATTTGAAGAAGAGGTGCTCTCTTGTTTCAACCTCCGAACCACAAAAATTGCAATTTATATTTCCATCGTTAGCCCATTTTGCTCGGTTAACCTTGGTGAGGATTTTGTCAAGGGAGAGAAACCACATGAAACAATGAAACATTGAATCTTCGAAGGGGCTAGAGAAACCCATATAAGGCGCTCGAAATGTTAGGTTAGTGTGACCACGCATTGGTTCAGTATTAGAGATGCAATTTTGTTGAAAAATAGATGGCTTTTGATGCAGTCTGGCAATGAGTCCAGGATGTGTTTAGAAATATCATTGATTGCTATCTCATATGGTAGCTGTTCAATTAGAAAGAGAAGTGCACATGGATTCTATCAAAGAATGTGTTGGGTATTTGTTCTTGGGTGTTCCTTCTAGTCTATTCTATCTTACGTCTTTAGCTGATGACCGAGATCAGAAGAGTTCTACAAAGCTGCTAGTCAGGCTATGGTTTGACTTGGTTAAAAATGTAGCATGGAAACATCGTTCTTAATAGTTCAAGACTGGTTTGTTTTTCTTGTACTTCGAAAATATCAAAATAGTTTATCCTCGACCTAGGCTGAATCAAGAGATTGGTAGACCTTTGTTTATCTGTCCCTATTTTTCCCCTCTTCATCCAAACTTAAGTTTTTCTTGATTTTACATCTCTGCCTGCACCGTATATACACTAAGAAAACCCTCAACAATCTAGAATGATGTAGGAGTTATAGAGATGACTCAAAGTTGTAATAAGGTTTGATGGCGAATTGGCAATGATTTACTGGAGATGCATCATGTTATATGTGAATTTATGAATGCAGATTTAAAGGAAATGCTTTATTATGAATTTAGTTATATACCTGTACTTTATAAGTTTCTTCGTTAAGATATTTCATGTATGTGACATGTCATGTTGTTTTTCAGATAGCCACATGTTATATTGTTGCATTGGTAAATTGGAAAAGTTTACTGTTTCTTGCATATGTAGGTTGGAATAAAAAACAAGACTGCTGAAGTACAATCTAAGTTGGGAAATGTCATTCTTATTGATGTACAGAAGAACCAGGTATGCTATTCTTCACTGTTCTTATTTTTTTGGTAGGTAAGTGATGAGACTCGAACCCAAGACCTCTAGGTTGCAAATTATGTTGTCAACCATTGTGCTATGGGGTCAAGGCCCCACACTGTTATGTATCTTCATTATAGGGCAAGATGTCTTAAGAACCAAAATGATGGCCTCCCTTTGAATCCATATTAGATATTGTCTGTCAATCTAAAGAGTGTCGTAAGGCAGTGTGCATGGTTACTTTTCGATTTTGAAAAAAAAGGCATTGGTTAGAATTTTGTGACAAATTTTTTGTTTCAAAATAAAATATTTTCTCTAAGCTTCCGGGTTATTGGACTCAAAATGATCGATGTTAAGTTTCACATGTGTCATAGGTAAAAGAAAAGAAAGCCTAATCATAAATTTAGAATAGAAATATGCGAATGTCCAGCAGTTTCATTTCACCTTGTGCATGAGCACTGCTAGCACTTGTTAGTATGTGTTCGTATTCAATAACTATAAGGCTGATGTTCTTCGTGCACATTTATTGTTCCATATACAGGCACTTTAGATTAACACAAATATCAGAGTTGTCTCTGTAAAATTAAAGCTCAGTCGTCTATGAGACATGAATAAGCATAATTAATACCATCAGTCTCTTTCTCTGGAACTCGGATCAAATTTATCTAAAAGCTGTGCTTGTTGCGAGCAAATCTGGTGCATGAAAGGGTATTAAATCTAGTGCTAATTGGGTTGCTATATGGGTGCATTTTTTACGGGTGAATCGTTTGACAAGTCTGACCAAAATTCTATGCACTATTTTGGTGGGCTAATGTTCTTAGCTTGTATAGGCTCCATGCAACTCAACCCATCTAATAGTTTAACTCTTTTGTCTGGTTAATGTATGCTTCATATTCTATAGTTTGAGTTTAATTTTTGTTTACCTAAGTTGTATATTGGAACCTGAGCACTAACGATACAAAACGTCAGAGAGGCCAGAGGGTGTTTTAATATGCAAAAATAATGATCAAATCAAATATTATGTGGAGGAATAATTGTCAGAGGTGAAAGAAAATGCAAATGGCTGGAGGAATATCATTCACTCCTTCTCCGATGGCTCATGGATTTTGAACTCGATATTATGGAATCCACAATCAGAAGTTGCATAATGTGAATAGTTTTCTGTATCTTGGTAAAGAGGAGGGAGCAATGAAGAAGCTTTGACAGATGAGTTCTATACCAAATTAAAATATGAGGCGGGAACTAAATGTTATTGTGGGTCCTTTGCTGGCTCTTTTAGAGCATAATTGTTAATGGGTTGTAATAGAGATATGTCTAATGAGGTGGTCATAGTTCATCAAGAAACACCAATGAATTTATGAACATGTTGATGAACTTGCTGATAGGTTACACTGCCATAGGAATTAGGAACTTCTTGCTAAAGATTCAAGTCAAAGATTTGATAGATTTTGTTTGGGGTGTAGGGATTTCAAGCATATGTGCACCAAGATACAAGAATGTGTAGATGAGCAATGTTAAAGAATACCATCAATGTTTAATATTGTAGTGTAGTTTGTATAAAGGATGGGACACGCCTCTGAAAGTTATATGACCCTGCCACACATCTCAATTGATTGAAAGTGGCACTATCAGACTAATATACACGTACTATTTTATGTGTATATTTTCTTGTAGTCAGGAAAGGAATCAATTTTAGTCCATTTTCTCAAATATGAACGTGCATGGAAAATTCCTTCCTTGAAAATTGAGTTATATTTACAACATATCACTGCCCCTTTCCGTGTTCTTTAGTTATGCGGGAGTTTTTGTTTTGCCTATGGCAGCATGGTAAAGATCAGTAGATACTGTGACAATCCATATGATATGACACTTCAAGCATCCTAATCTTTTCTTATTGCGAGAAAGTAGGTGAGATCACCTACAATACCATCACTGCCCCAGCGCAAGGAGTTGCTCTCATCTCTAAGCCCATATCATGCAAAACTGGTGGGGGAAAGCTACTTAGCCAGAAAACGGCCTATTTATGAATGTACTGATGTTCAGGTATACTCTTGATTGATATTATGCAAGATAGTTTGTGAAATCTGGTTGAGTGCCTCTCCTTTAATCATCTTGTTCTCTTCTCTCCTTAAAATTTGCCCTTGCAATTTTTTTTTTGTTTGAAATTACACTGTCAAAAGGCTGTAATGCAGTGGTCATGGCTGAGTTCATGTCTTCACTTCAGCAAGCCAGTTCTTACTGATGATCACTTTCAATTGAAGTAACATCTGTTTGATTTCATTTGCCACAAAATTACCTTCAATATAATCTCCCAGCATCTAAACCTACTTCTTAAAAATAAAAGAGGTACGAGTATGTTGTTACCATCACTGAAAAGGTGTTTTGTATGTAACGGGAATGTTTTTTAATTATCTAATGAATCGCGGCAGCATGTATACCTTTTCATAAAAAATGTTGTCCCATCAGTGAAGAGAGAAATATAAGATTTTCTTTTGATGAGTACAGCAAGATCTATATCATTACTTTTTCCTGATGCGTTATAATATACTTTGAAAATGAGATTGCAAGAAATGAACTCTGAATGAAGAAGATTATTAAAATCCAGAGGAAGAGAGATCTTCAACAAATTAATGGTGAAAAAACGGGCACATCGATCAAGTGAAAGTGTGAATGAACAATATACAAACTTGAAATGTTATTTATTACGATTCTCATCAGTGTTGCAAACAATTGTAAATTCCACATCTTATACATTAGTTTGGAAGGCCTATCAAAGTATAATTGTTTTCTGAAACAAACTCCAATGTGTAGAATTATGTTAAAACAGACTTCTATTAACCATGAATTGAAGAATTATGTATTCCAGAAAGGACTGTGAACTACCAAATGGTTGTCTAAATTTTTGTCGATTGACATGGTCTTTCTGAAACAGTAGGTTGATTTTTGCATTATTCTTTATGTTCTGGTCACACAGGTTGAGGCTGCTAAAGGTTTTCTTGCCGTCCTTAGATCTTACCTGGATTCTCTTTGCTCAAATCTCCGTTCGCACACAATCACAAATGTGCAATCTAATGATGATAAGGTTTGTGATTTGTTCTTTGATTGTATAAATTCAATAAAGCCTTATATATAGATGGAGGCTATGATACGGTAAATATTCACAGGGTTCAGATTCATGGATCAATGTATTTGACAATTGTGTTTGCAACCATGACATTTTGGGTCCAAACCTAGTTGTTATCATTAATAAAGCATTCCCAGAAATAAAGGAGCCAAATTTTATTATTTGGAAGGATCACATATCCATGCATAAAACATGTGATGCCAATGATTATGCACGATTAGTATGAAGGTGTCAGTTTCTTTTCTTTTTATGTTCTTTGAGTTTTGATGGTTCTCGAAGAATCATCAAGGGCTTTCAAAAATAGGAAACAGAAAATGCTTTAATCTGTTTAATATTAATTTGGGATGAATTATAATGAAAAAAAATGTAAAGCTATATAAAAGAAAATAATTGGAAGAGATTAGATTATGATGTGTGTGTAAGTTATCTAGCAACCATAATAAAAATATCTTATTCTACATCCAAATTCATGTAAAACATCTGTAACTGGTATGTGATTGTGTGCAGAAAGCATGGTTATACAGTAAGCATAATGAATTTATGTATGGGTGCTTATATCATAACCGTTTTCTCATATTTTGTACTACTTGTAGGTATCTTTACTCTTGAAAGAGAGCTTTATCGATTCATTCCCTAGCCGTGATAGGCCCTTCATGAAGGTATGCCTCATTGACATGTGTTAATGCTGCATCTTATGCAGCTCAATCATTTATGTAGATGGAAGATCAAGTTTAATTTGCAATTTTATGGGTCTCCGTGTAACGATGATAGGTTTTTTTCTTCAAAAAAAAAAGAAAAAAAAGAAAGGTTTTTCAATGACTACCTAGTTACAACAATTGGCAGTTAGATTGTCTATCTTGCATTCGGTTCTTTTATCGTTTCTCATCTAAAATAAAATGTAAATGCTCAAATCTGTCCGGATGCAGTATTGAATCTGGAAATAGTAATTTATACCTACGCTAATTATTTCACTTTCTACATTGCTGCAGCTTTTCGTTGACACCCAGCTCTTTTCTGTACATACGGATCTTGTTCTCTCCTTCTACCAAAAAGAATGACCTTTCTGTTTGGCCAAGGTACAATTTCTGCGGAATGTTGCATAATTCTGGACAATATATACATTTTGGAACATTAAAATCTCTTTTAGAAAACATTCGGTTGGGAGTTATTTCTTTCATCTTCTTTCTTGTTGCCTCAATGTAATGTAATTGATTGATCAGGATTGCCCACTGCTCAACTGTAATCATTCTTGATATTGCAATGGCAGGGAAAAGTATAGCAACTAGATAGAGAAAAGGAAATGCCATGTCATCCATATCATATATAAAGTTATAACTGTATGTGTATTTACCAGTAAAGTAAATTTTGTTGTCTTAAATGATTATTGATTTCTTTTAGGGAATGTGGTTGGCATCCTAACAGAAATCTGTATCTGCTTTAATTTTTTATTCCTTGAAATTTTGTATAATGAATTTGCCTACTGTATCATCTTTTTATTTCTTCACTGTTATTGATATATGAGAACCAATCCATCAGGAATGTCTTGCATTTTCACTTGCTTATGCATAATATTATGTATAGGTTAAATGTCATGCACAATACCATATGTATCATATTTTTATTACAATTTGATACATGTCTTCTTGAGGTTTTAATCCTTAAAAAATGGAGTTTCTGGTTCAACTTGAAGGCCCCAAGCCTTGTCCTAATGCAGTTGGATAATATGATTTCTGTAAGATGGTTAAACAAATTTTTTTTACATGCACAATTCAACAAGACTAACATGTGTATTCCAGTGATTTGAATCACTCTCGTATAGTGTTGTTATTGGCTGTGAAAAATAGTGAGCATCGCCAGGTTTTCTCTGGAATATATTAGACTGAATCATTAAAGAACACTTTGGGTCAAATGTTAAAGATGTTTGATATCGATAAGTGGCTGTGGTAGCAGATTAGGAAGCCTGTGAATTCAACACATCAGAAGGATGAACTTCTGGTGAAAGCCTTGCTACTTCCAGTTGAATTATTAATGGTTTTGCATCGACTGTTAAATATTGAACCTAAAGTAAATTATAATGCAACATAGGAATTCAGGAAACATTTGTAGTAATACACTGATGTTTTAATTTATGTGTGACTAACAATCTGATTTAAGATCAACCTGATAGACCTTGAAATTGATGATATATTTTGCATGGATTCATAATATATCGCATGAACCAGAGATGTTCTGTATTTCCCATCTCTATTTTCCTATAACTCTAGGCCATAATGTTGAATAGTTGTGGCACATTGTTACGTTGTAGAAAATTGGTGATTTATTCAAATCAGTTTGTTGTGTTATAAGGTTAATTTTGATTGACTGGGTGGTTGCTTTGATGAAGTCTTCTCATAGGAACTGATACACGATTAATTGTCACATTGCCAAGCAAGCAGCCACTGATTTCAAAAACTCCAAAAGTTATATATACTTTTGGTCATGAAATATCCTGTTTAGAAAACCATGCAAGTCTTGATTGTAATGTGACTGAAGCCTGCCTTAGCTACAGATGTATTGCTCCACTATGGTCTATAAACAGTCTGAAGAATCTGTGGGAGATGCATTTTGGTTACTCCTATTAGTCCTTCATCAATAACATTTGTTCATCATGAAAGTTTAGTATTGCCAAGGCATTTTTTGTTAGCATCTTCAAATAGCTTAATGCTTATCTTGCTAAAAAGTTTAGTGCTTGTTAACACATAAATTAGCTTTTTCTTGTCTTGTTTTTATTTCTTTATGTTACACATACTTTGGTTATACATATTATTCTCTTGTTTTGCATGCATGCAATGAGGAGAAACCATCCTTTCACAAGCATCCCAATGCAATCTTCAGATCTTTTATGAGGAAAATTATGTCCTACTTAGCAAAAAAGTGTTATATTTAACTGTTATTGAAATTGTTAAATTATTTGGATGACTGCTTGGCTGTATTGTTCTCTCTCCAAGTACAATTACATTTATGTCCTACTTAGCAAAAGAGGTTATATATTAACTGTTATTGAATTTGTTAAATTATTTTGGATGACTGCTTGGCTATATTGTTCTCTCTCTGGATACATACTGAACCAGCCAAATTTTAGCATATCATTACATTAAATAGTGGAGCAGCATGTAACTGATAGGAACCAAAGACTACTAGGCTTCTTTGGCGGAGCCAACCTCTTAGATTCTTTGAGGAATCAAGCTTCCTGATTTAGGGTTGAATTCTTCTAAGATTAATTAGAAATTATGGTGTCTTTAAATAGACTCTACTTTTCTAATTACTTAAAATTGAAGAAGCTATATATCAAACTAATAACAAAACATCTATCTGAACATCATAGATACATCTAGAAAAACTGTCATCCTTATCCATGTGGATCTCTATCAGGATATCTATCATTCCTCCCACCTCTAAAACAAACTCGTACACAAGGTTTTCATTATCAATGATGTCACTGATGTCATATTCAAGGACGAAGACTTGTTGGACCTTACTGCTTCATGGTTATAGATAGGGTGGATCTTTGATTCTGCAGACTGGATTTGTTGTTTCTTGAATTCTGCAGACGGGATCTGTTGTTTCTTGGATTCTGCAGACTTTCTTTGGTCTTATTCTGATGCAGGATATATGTATGCTGTTCGTCTTGTTGCTATAATCCCACTTGGAAGTTTCTTTGAAGGTGGTTGTTTCAATGCTGTCCCAGAGTAAATTCCTGTTGCCTAATAGGACTTGTGGGAAGTGTCTGCTGATCTTGTTATATCACACGGGCAATGGGTCCTTACAGTGGCAAAATAGTGAAGTTTTAGTTTGACCTGAAACACAATTGCAAAGATGTATCATTCATATGATGCAAGCATCAAATTGCAAAGAGACTTGTTCAGTATGACACAGGCATAAACATGAAAAGAAACTTAGACATTCATGTTGTTTTCTTTATATATATCCTTTTTAAAATAATCTGTGCTATACATTACTAATGTCCTGTTCTTTTAACTAATCTCAAAAAAAAAAAACCCGATTCTTTTAACGAGTCCAGGATAGTCTAGTTCCTTCAGGTATGGGATTGAAACAATCAAGAATTTCTCTATTGATAATGTTGGAAATTCTTGTTTCTTCATCATTGTTTGCCAGTGTCCTGATATTATATATACTTCACATCAATATCATTTATTCTCTCTGCTTAGATGCCAGTTCTAATAATGCTATCAAGATAATCTTAGGAAAATTACATCACCAGATCACTAGTGGTTGCTTTCTAATGCACTTGGTATCACAGATTTGTAGCAACACATCTCATATGTTCGGTTATTTGTTCACACATTCTCCACTTCACAATTCATGGCATTTCTTTTCTCAATTGCACATGCACATGCACATCAAAACTGGTGGTGACTTGTTGCATTTTAACTTCAAATTTATTCACCACAGTTTAGCTTTTAGAAAATGAGGATATGTATATGGTTTGTAGCCTGTCATTCACTGTAAAGGAAAATAGTTGTGCCTATTATCTCTTCCTGTCTATATAAATCATATTTCATGACTACCAGATTGCTAATAATTATTGAAATGTTTCAAATCCAATGTGTGATGCAATGTATGCTCCATTACTATTCAACAGTGATGACAAGTAATGCATGGTACCCTCCAAAAAAAAAAAATGCATGGTCATCAATATGGTTGTTTGCATTACTTTCATTTCATGGTAACTTGCTATAGTTACAAACCTCATTGATTGATATGAGGGCATGTGTTTGAGACACCGAGAGGATAACATGATTTACAATGTTTTGAGATATCTGTTTTGGTAATTCTTACTTTTCGGAATTAGTTGATCCCTGTTCTACTATAATTGCTATTTCTTCTTGTTTTTTTTTATAAAAATCAGGCACTAGGATGTGATGTGTTGAGAACTTAATTCATTGATTGCCAACTTCGTTACACCGCATAAGCAACAAAAAAATAATCATGATATGTCATTGTTCACATTTGAATTTTTCAAGTCCATTATGGATTTTCACTATGGCTCGTGATGTTATGGTGTTCTCAGAAAGTGCTGGGAACTTTTTTTTGTGTTGAATTCAATGGATTGCATTTCATGGATCTCAATTATGTAATTGGTTGGTATACGAAACACCTTAAATAATTGATATTAGGTTGCCCTATCATGTCAGAACATCTGTCAAATGCATCTTTTTTTTATAGTGTCAATTCTTAGAATGTTGTGTTAATTGATCCATTTTTCTATAGTTTTTATATGTTTCAAACAATTTATATATATAATCCACAAGCAAAACAGTGCTATCTATGACTTAGGCCCTGTTTGGATTCGCGATGGGTAGATTCGGTAGTGGATGAGCCGGACTGGAGATTCAAACGAATTTGGGCGTTGGCATTGGAGATGTGTTTCACATGTTTTATTTATAAAAAAAAATCTGGCATTTGAAAGTTGGTAAAATAATATATCTCAAATGTTGGGTTTTAATGGTTGGATATTCCGGATGCCTACATTTGCATTTCGGATCCAAACATGGCCTTAATCAATTCAAAGCTCACGCTGCATCGGGTCAGAGTTATATGAATAGGGCCTCCTCAGAAGAGTCCAAACACAAAGGTGAGTCAAAGTGTCTACCCAGGAGAACCAGTAGATGCTCTCAATGAGAGTGCCTGGTGACTCTCCTGTCTGATACTGTTCAACTGAGTGGAGTTAGGACTTGCTTGCCATTATCGTCATCTATTCCCCATCTCTCTCTCTCCCTCTCTCTCTGACTCTGTCTGTCTGGTGTGAAAGAGTTTTGAATTGCAAAAAAACAAAACTATGAGGGGAAGACATCCCTTCTTTCCTCTCCCTTTTGGTATCATTTGATTCTCACTCTCTCTATCTATAAGCATAAGCAGCTGACACAATTCCGTCTCCCCCTTTTTGATGATGAGTTTCAGTGATCAGATGGGCTCTGTTTCAAACACAGCACACTTTCTCCATCAAATTTGTTTGACCATGTTTTGTGAATGGTCAGTTTTTTTTAAGTTAAAATGATGGGTTCCAACAGTAGAACAGAAAACATGTACTCTCAGCCTGTGGGACCTACTTAGACAGATGACTAAACGACAAAAAGCAAAACTTTATATGATATTGACCGTAGATATGACCATCCAACGGTTGAGATTGAACATATATGCCTCGTAATGTCCCACTAAAGGACGGCATCATCAGCCGCAACAGAAGCAGAAAAGACACAGAGACAACCGAGTTCAGGTTATATAAAAAAACAAAAACAAAAGTAAAACAAATATATAACAAACAATTAACAAAAGCTTAACATAAAAGGAACCCAAACACGAAAAACCTCATTGTGGTAGATCTAAATATTTATTATTTGTTTATTATGTGTTTCCGTAGAGAGACAAGAGGAGGCGCAGCAGACCTGCAGCTGCAAAAACCACAGCAGCAGCAGAAGCAGCAATTGTTGCTTCTGCAAGTTCTGACTCTGCACCCCCTGCAGTGAATAATAATAATAATGGGTCTCTGGAGAGAGAGAGAGAAAGAGAGAGAGTGTGTGTGTATGTCAGGCCAGGTGTGGCAGCATTAGTATCATGAAACCCCCCCCCCCCCTCCACTTCTCCATTAGTTTTTATCCATGCACACACAACAGAAGATTCTGCAGCCCTCCCTTGCATACAACACTCTATTAACACTCATTAATTGACTTCACTGAATGCCCTTCTCTCTCTCTCCACTTAATTAAAACTCTCTCTCTCTTCTCTCTCTCTCTCTCTCTCTCTCTCTCTCTGTTTTTTTTTTTCTGGAGTCCTTATCACTCAAACAAGGCCTAGTATAAGAACAACACACCCCCACCCAAAGACCCACATCTCTCAAAGTGTTTCACTTCCTTCAAAAGATGTTGATGAACCATGGAAAGAACAGCAGTAGCAGCAACACCAACAACAGCAGGTGGTCTTCAGGCTTCACAGCTTCACAGTGGCATGAGCTAGAACACCAGGCCTTGATCTTCAAATACATGTCCGAAGGCCTCCCAATCCCTCCTGACCTCATCTACCCCATCAGGAGGAGCTGCCCTCCTCCTTTCCCTCTCCTCCCTTCTTTCTCTTCCTCCACCACATCACCCTCTTCATCCCTTCTCTTCTCTCACCAACCCAACAGTAAGTACCTCTCTGTATCTCTTCTTTTGATTAAATTTTTTTTAAAACAACAATCTTGAAAAGATCACTTTTTTGTTTTGGAATTTCAGTTGTGGGTAGGTGGGGATACCATCAGATGGGGTTGGGGAGGGAGCCAGACCCAGAACCAGGGAGATGCAGGAGGACTGATGGGAAGAAGTGGAGGTGCTCAAAGGAGGCTTTCCCTGACTCCAAATACTGTGAGCGCCACATCCACAGGGGCAAGAACCGTTCAAGAAAGCCTGTGGAAATGGACATCAACTCAACCCCCATCTCCAACACCTCCACCACCACCATCACCTCCTCCTCCTCCACTACCACCACCAACAACAACAACCACAACCTCCACTTCCCCTTCCATTATACACCAAACCCATCCCCATCTCCACCACAACCACCACCACCTTCAACTGCCTTCATGAACTTCCCAACACAGACCCATCTCAGCCTTGACCATGGGTCACTCTCCTCACCCCACAAGGACTACAGGTTTGATCAAAATGGATCCAAAACGTGATACCCATCCAATAAAAATCCGAGCTTTGTGCTTTTATTTCATCTTTTGTTTCTTTTTCATGCAAAACAGGTATTTTCATGGGTTGAGAGAAGAAGTTGTGGGTGAGCACGTCTTCTTCTCGGAACCCTCTGGAACTGCTCGGAATGCTCACGCGGACGGCGGCGGGTGGAGGTCTACGGTGACGGTGGCGGAGGAGCCGCCGGCGTGGATGACATCTCCACCGAAGCGGAAGAGCTACTCTGTTTTGGAGAGCTTGCGTGGGCCGCAAGAGCAGCAGCACTGCTTCGTATTGGGCGACGATTTCAAGCCTTTGAAGGTGGAGAAGGAGGAGGAGGGAGAGGCGAAGCAGACGCTCAGGCATTTCTTTGACGACGAATGGCCTTCGTCGAGGAACAAAGTGCCATCTTGGATCGACATCGAACAGGACTTATCAAACGCTACCCAGCTCTCCATTTCAATCCCCGCCGCGGCTTCTCATCATGACTTCATGTTCTCATCTCGAAAGGGTTAGTTTTTTATTAGTGATTGTTTTAGATTGGGTTCTTCTTAAAAATCTCAACTTGGTTGTTTTTGTGCAGAGGATTGATTGATTCGCTGAAGATGGGAGTCTTTGTGAATCTCTCATCAAGACTTTTTTTTTGTGATGATGGTTGAATAACGTTGTAGGCAATGTAGGATTCGTGTATGGTGTTGATTTTGAATTATTATTATTTGTTTTTGGGATCTTTGTATTTGCTCTGGTTGTTGTGTGATAACTGTTATGAATGACTAAGGAGCAAACATTGGGACTTGTGGGGTGGTAGAAAGTACTACTTCTCCTCTGATGTCCTGATGTTTAGTCTTTTGGATGCTTCCATGGCTTTGTATGGTCCACTCTTTCACCCTTTCTTCTCTGCATTAGATTATACAAGTTCCCAAACTGAAACTGTGGTGTGGGGGACCC
This sequence comes from Acorus calamus, assembly GCA_030737845.1. NCBI lineage: Eukaryota > Viridiplantae > Streptophyta > Magnoliopsida > Acorales > Acoraceae > Acorus > Acorus calamus. Next base: position 40,900,116 of record CM060863.1, on the reverse strand, counting down.
ATTGTCACTGTTGTCCACTGTTGTGTGTGTGATACCACTGGAATTCTTAATTTAAAAAAAATTAAAATCATTGACTTTATTTCATTGTCTTATTAGATCCTATTTGAAAATAATTGTTAAGCTTATTTATAGTTATTTTTGAAAAATTAAGATAATCAGTTTCAAATGGATGTGTGTGAACTTTAATATTTTTTTGTTTTGGATTTTGTTTTTTATGTGTTATAAAAAAAACAACTCTTGTGATAAATTTGTTGATAACAGTTTTTTTTATGAAAAAACCGATGGATGCAGTTTTTTATGACACTTTCAAATGGGAACTTAGTTTTTAGGTAATTTTCAAAATAGATTTGAAGAACAGCTTTACATTTAAGTCAGATTTTAAGATAACTTTTTAGGAAGCATACGATCCTTAAAAATAATTTTGATAACTATTTTTTTTTATATTCTTTTCTTCAAAAAATAGGAAAAGAGTATCTTTAAAAGCTGTCAACATCTATTTGCAAGCCCTGCCTTATATTTCAAGATATTAGATGTGGATGATCAGTGTTGGTGGGTGTCACAATGAATTGGTTTTTTGCATTTCCAAGTGAGAGAATAAAATGACACAATAACTTGCCTGACACTGAAGGCAAGTGTTCTGTCACTTGCAGGCTATTTTTGGGTAGAAAACATTTGGAGTAGTGTGAGTAGAGAAAATAAATGTGTACCCCAGACACACATCCCCTGTGTTTTAAACTAAGGCACAGTTCAATAAATGGTCTTTAGAGTTCAAAAGAAAGGATGACAATAATAAAATTCAAACTCATTCATATGTTTTCTATAAAATACAGCAGTGATAATTGTTTTCCTTTTAGTATTAGTATAAGCAATTCTTGATTACTTTTGACTGAAATTCAGCCTGAGATGACATAGGATCCTCCCATCTGACACACACCAGCTTTTCTTGTCTTGCATAATAAAAAAAATGTTAATGGCCATTATTTTTTTAGAGATGTATACAGTAAAAATGTGTTTTTTTTAGGCTCCGTTTGGAAACACAGATTGAAAAGTAGATTTTGGAATAAAACTGCTTTTTAAAATGATTTTAGACCTTTGACTTTTTTGGATGCTTTTTTTTAATTCAGGAATCAATATTTGGAAGGAATTTAATGTTTGGTAGAAAAAGTTGTTTTTCAATTCAAAAAATCGATTCCGACCAAAAATCATTCTTTTTGAGATTTTAAAAACACGGATTTCGAGAGAGAAATTAAAAGGAATCCAGCTTTTGATTCCGCAAGAATCCGACCCGTTTGGTTGCGCGTTTGGGCGGAATCCGCTTTTTGAAAAAGCGGAATCCACCCAATGCGGAACCAAACGGACCCTTAGTACAAGATCCCTATCGGCCTATATGATCTCCTTATAACAATGGTTTAATTCAGACCACAACTATTACAACTCAAATTAGGGTTATCACTGGCTTATACAGTTGACTGTGGGAATAAAGATCTACATAGACACAACTCAGTCCGGTGAAAGATGTCCCTCTACCAATTTTTTTTATTATTTAAGAAAGGTAGATATTTTATTATTATATCAATTAATATCTAAGACAAGCTAGAATATATAACCCGACACTGAAATAAGAAGAAAATATGTGAATAGTTCATGAAAAGTTCAATAAAAATAGCTAATATGATTAGAATTATATTAAGATGAATGTTCTGTTTCTTTCTCCTTGTTTTCGTTCTTTCCTTTTATGTTATGTTGTTTCTCCTTTCTTCTAACTTATATTGGGATCTCTCTCGGTCTTCTGAGACTGATTCGGGACTCTTGTAACCACTTTCTTGTTGAACAGTTATAAGAGTCTACATTTCTCTCAAAAAAAAAAAAAAGAATTATTTGTAAATAAGATGAATGTCACGATCAAGAATATTTTGAAGATAATCAGTGATTATTCAGAAATTACACTTAAAAGATGCAATTCATACATTCGGGTTCAAACAAGTGATTCGGCTGACATAAATAGTGATTGCATTTAATCAACATGGTTAATTTAGCTCATGACTTGGTGGGCCGAACTAGTAATGGGCCCTGATGGGGCCCACTCAGAATGACACAGCTTCACAAGAAGGTACGTCTCACCTACGGAAAAGGCCCTGAATAGCTGTCACCCCAATAATTTCAATGACGAAAATATCCCTCGCATAAAAAAAAAGGACCATCTGATACTTGTTATTTCACTCTGAATCCGCGGTGAAACAGTGTTTATAACGTGTTTCACATGTTTCATTATAAAAAAAAAAAAAAAAAACATTTTCAAACGTGAGATTTCAAACGTCATTGTTTAAAAACCTTCATTTAAAACTCAGATCCAAATGGGGCATTAGACATTTTTGAAATGGGCGTTGATACATTTATACGTTTTGCAACACAGAGACGATCCCCTAGTCGCCTATAGTGTACATATATACATGTATGAAATTTTTAATATTTCATTTTTGAAAAAAAATTAATTGATTTATCTAATGATAGACTCCATTTTTCCATAATAACTTGTGCATTTATGCGAGTATATATTTTAAATAAAAAAATTTTTAAAAAAATGGGGCGCTTGGTCAGTTGCCCAGTGACTCTCATTTCTCTCTATATAAATTCGAAATATCTTTTCAGAAAAAGCAATATGGGCCTAAACCTAAATGCTGTCCTAGACATGGCCTGATTGGAGGACATTTTATTTAACGAGGTACTTTCATCTTAGATGATACATGCGACTTCTTATTTTCACTTTAAGGGATACTAACAAATTTATTAAAATATATACTCTTCATTACAAAGCATACACATTTTACAAAATCAAACCAGGATTGGTCTTAACCCCAGATAAACTATACGAATGTGAGAAACCCTAAATTTCAAATATGTACGATGACCATATATTAAAAGTTTCTCTTAAGACTACACTGAAGGATTGTCCTACATGTGTGGAAGATGAAAAAGACTACATATAAAATTACACTGACATTACTCATAAATCAATGGTCAAAGACATTTATTACACCCACATCTTGTTGAAGATGTTAATTTTTAATTTCCAATTAGTGGATGTTTTGATTTTTTAAAAATAAATAATCTATTTTACAAAAGACATATATAATTATAATCCAAAAATAATTTATTTGAAAAAAAAAGATGCACACAACCCATTCAACCCCACAAATACCATATACTCTTTCTCAGAAGTCACATGAATTTTGATGATTTTTTTTTTACATTTTTACAATACATGTAATACGGAAAATAACTACACTGCTCAAGGTGAAGATCTTCCTATGGCTGCTCGTGAGGGAGAGGCTACTCACGAAAACTTTCCGCGCCAAGTGGTGCCTCGTTGACTCAACAGATTGCGCGTTTTATGGTGAAGAAATGGAAATAGTAGTACATTTGTTCTTCCATTGTAGGGTCTCCAAAGGGTTATGGCAGATGGTGAGCGAGGCGACAACTTTAGGCACAAACGTACAAATGATCGAGGATCTATGGGAGGCGGGGAGGATATTGGAGTGCATGGGGGCTTTAAAGCTGGAGCGCCGGGTGCTGCGTACGGTGGCCGTGGCGGGAACCTGGGCGATATGGCGGGCTTGAAATGATGCGATTTTTAATGCATCCCGTGTTTACGTGGAAAACATATGGGAAGCAACGACGGTGGCCATCTCCCAATGGGGGAGAGGTATTGCGGGTACGTGTGCCATAGTTTTCTGAGAGAGAATGATAATTATTATGGCGTAAACCAGTTTCAAATTGAAGGGCTGTGAGTGACATGATAGACATCCTGTTTACTTCTGTCACTAGCGCTTTTCACTTTCTGGTTTTGTGTTGTTTGTATGTGTCTATCTATCAGTCTCTTCTTATCTTCAGTTCAGAATTGTAACCATCATTTTAGTCATAGAAGAGATGATAGAAATTTTTACTTTATTTTAAAAAAAATTAAGAAACAAGCATATACGATGATGAAGACATTTTTGTGGGGCTGGATAATTGAAAGCTAAAATTATTTCATGGGGGCTGCTAAGGTAGAGCAGTGGCAAAGACAAATCTCTGTCAAAAATAGGCACTGATGCCACGGACCCGACAATTACAGGTCGCACAAACAGTCTCATTCAACTGACACGTCCCCCCCCCCCCCCCCTCCTTTACATTTATTTTGCATATATACCACTCTTAAAATCTATATTTATAAAATTACCCTTTTTATTTCAACCATGGCATAAATACCCCTAAAATTTTTATAAGTGCGAATATGCCTCTTCGTTAGTCGTCATTAAGAACGCAGGCCGAATCATAATAAGATTCTTAACCCTATCCCATGAAATGACTAGTTTATCCTTTACTTAAACCGCTTAACCTACCCAACCATACGTGGCCCCTCCCTCTCTCTCTCTCTCATTCTTTCTTTGCAAACCCTATCATATCCAAATAAAAATAAAATTCTCATCCTCTGCAAACCCTAAATCTCCCAAACCACAACTCTCTCTCTCTCTCTCATTTATTCATTCAAACCCTAACTCATGCAAACATTGCAAAAACTCTCAAAAGATCTACCATTAAAAAAAATCTGAAAATAATGGAGAAGAAGATGAAAACTCACACCCCCAACCCAATTGTTGACATTTGTAAAATTTCCTTCCTTTGTTATTTTCATTGCCTGATGTCCCCATTTTACAAAGAATACCACAGCAACACTTGAGATTTGGGTTGGGATGAGAGCTCATTGAAGAATTCACGTGGTTTGGGTTTGGTGAAAATTAGTATTTGGTTTGGTTTGCAAGAGGGTATGAGTGATATGGTTTGCAAAGACACTTAAAAAGGAGAGAAATGTAAAACATAGAGGGAGTGATAGAAAAATGAAGAGAAGGGTGAAGGACATGGGGTTGACCAAACAAATAGAGAGTGAGGAAGGTATTTTGAACTATTTATATATGACTAATGGTGGCTAATGAAGATTTTCTAACCAATCGGTTCAATCCTCATGGACACTAACCTAATGGCATATTTACACGACTCAAAAATTTCAAGGGTATTTATGCCATGGTAGAAATAAGAGGGGTTAATTCTACAAATATGGGTTTCAAGAGGGGTATATATGCCAAAAAAACCAATAAAAACAGAGTTGCAATGGAGAGCCCGTCAATGTCATTCAATATTATTTTTTTTAGAGTTTTATTTATCATGGACCAAATTCACTGGACAATATTTCTATGTACCTGAAATTACAAGTCCAACTTGGTACACAATGCTAAAATACAGGGACAAACTCTGAAACAAAAACACACAAAATCTGACTTAATAGACTTTACTATGACTCAAAACGAGGGTCCTCAAAGATGACCCTTTTAAAACTATACTACCCTTTTAAAACTATACTAGGCCATACCGTTAATGAAAATTTATACATACAGGAAGCACAACAATTTGTGGTTTCACATAAAGAAAAATGGACATTGCAATAAAACAGAGGATTATCTCTAGAGGCAAATCTTTTGATCATTAAAGTTGTGGTAAGAATAATCCAACAATTTGATCTGGTTGCGCATATCAATGAGAGAAAGTGATATAGGACCACAAGTGGTGAAAGAATACACCCCATATCAAATGATGTTATGTGGACATAACTAAAATGATTGAACATCCATGAGCAGTGAACATTAGAAGAAAGGATTGAACACCCCCAATGAAGGCTGAAAGTTTTTTTTATTTAAAAAAAAAACAAAATTTAAGCATAAGAGGATTTTTAACAGCTTCAGCCTGACCGCAAACCCGGATCTACAAACTCTAACATGTTAAGTTCCTTCATGAATGTTGAATAAAACTTCAATCTAGATTGATTCTACCGATGATGACCATCAATATAATCCTGTAAATTCTCACACCTCAGCATTACCTCTGGTCCTCCAGGCCATGTTATCTTACAGACATTTTATCTCAATGTACAATTTCACATTGAAATTGATTGGAAACATCAAGGCAGCGACTGCGAAAGTAGTTGTCTTCACTGTTATATCAAACTATACAGTCAGTCATTAACAACAGTTCTTCGTGTAAAGAGAAGGTGAGAGATGCATTCAAGTCTCCCGACAGACAATCAGTACTGTAGTTTCCACAAGCTATCAAATTTGGTACGAGAACTGTATTTTTCAGAAGAAGCTATGGTTAACTAACACATTTATAAACATGTATCCATAAACTTGTATGAAAATATGGGGAAAACATGATGCATTAAATATCAAATAGGACAATGAATTACTTTAAATCAAATATGTCAATGTATTGTGGTGTTCATGGATTTTAACCTAACAAAATGCAATACATATGCATATATGGAATGCAATTCCAACCAGCCACCCTCCTCCACTCTAGAATCAACCCCCAAAAAGAATTCAACCCAGTCCTGGCTCAAGATCAAATTCCATGGTGTATGAGTGTATCAACGTAAATCACCCATCCCTTGAAAACATGTTGATGCTGATTAATGTTTCTGATACAAAGCACAAGACTGTACGACACTTTGAATCATCTTCATATGCCTTGTGTAGTAAACACACGAGTCAATCTCCCAACTGAGATATTAGACTTTAATCTATCCAATGCCCCAATAAAATTAGAACATATTTCATGTACGACATTAAAGTATCCAATGCATCATATTTTTTTTAATACCAATAATGACAGATTCAGTACCTGAAAGTGAAAAAAAAGACAGAAATTTAATGCAGTGAAAATTTGCTAGTTAAAAAAAAGAGGGGAATGGTGATGCATATTAATCGTTTTGAAGAATGGGATGTTTCAATCGTACAACCTAAGAATTGAAAAATTGTTTTGAAGCTGGAGCAACTAAAATATGCCCAAAACTCAAAACCTAAATTTATAGGTATAGATAAATAACAAACTGTGACAATCATAAACAAAGACAACATGATAGTTGGCTTACTAACTAAAACGTGTGTATTTTTGTCTGCTTCATGACTATTTATTTTTTATGATAAGTACCATTCACATACAAACTTCCCTATTAAAACTAGAATATATTTCATGTACAACATTCATTTTTTACTGCCGGGAAATAGAGTGGAAACGCGTTTTTGGAAAGACAATTGGCACCAAGGTTCCTCTTTATCATCCCTCTTCCCAACCTTCTTAAAGTGATCTCATCGTAGACTCCTTTCATACGTGATGACATTATTTGGATCATAGTTTGAAGTGTGGCCACACATTTCACCTAATATGCAGCGCACGTTCGAATTCAGTTCGAACGGACTTCAAACGGTAAGAGCGGACTTCAAACGGTAAGAGGGTGTTCGAAGTTCAGTTCGGATTGTAGTTCGAACGGTAATTCGAACAACAACATACTGTTCGAAAGCCGTTCGAACGCAATTCGAACAGTAAGAGGACCAAATTCAGTTCGAACGGTTGCCTTACCTTATGTGCGACCGCATGTTCGGTACATGCGGCCGCATATGCCATGTGCGGACCCCATCGCACATGGTTTTGAACTATGATTTGGATTGCTCAATTGCGTAGGGATTCAAATGACATAGAAGCAGAGGAGATTGCCTCTCTTCTTGCGACTCTTCAAGAAGTGGGTTTAAATTCGGAAGATGAAGACACGATTAGTTGGAAGTTGTCTCCAGGCTCCGGATTTTATGTGAAGACTATATACAAAGCTCAACAAGCATCCCCCCAAGATAGTCCTATTCGGTTTGAGTGCCTAATATGGGGCACCCTTGCCCCTTTGAAGATCCGATGTTTCGTGGGGGGCATTTCCCCCACCCCATTAAGGTGGAACCCCACTCCAAGATTTTTTTTCCAGGGTGAGGTGAGTGGCAGGGGATAAGGGAGTTAGAGAGAAAGAGGTAGAGACAGGAAGAGAGAGAAAGAGTTGCCCACCTACGCCGTCCTCCACCCACCACCGCCTGCCTCCTTCCCTCGATGCCACTCACTCCCTTCGCCTGACCTCCACCACCCCCGCCTCCTCCAGCGCCATCTGCCCCCCTTACCCCCCATCTCTCTCTTCCCCAGCGTCACCCGCCCCCTCCACTTAGTCAACCTCCTCCGCCATCATTTGCCTGCCGTCACTCACCTCGGCCTCTCCCTCCCTCCCTCCCTCCCTCTTTTCTTTCTTTCTATCCCTCTCCATCCCAAAAAAAAAAGAAAATGATTTTTTAAATGGACGGGGTTCCACTTTAAAGGGGTGGGAGGAAAGGGCCCCATGTTCCATGTCGTTGCCCATGCTAGACAAGATCCCTATCAAGGTCAATCGGTAGAAGATGGTACACAAATGGCAATGATACTCGCAAGCCATGCACAATGGAAAAGGAAACAAGGGACCAATCTATCTTTGGATGCTCATTTAGTGCTTGGATATGGGAGACAGTGGGCATGAGTGCGCGACCCTTGGCAAGTTCTTTCAATGACCTTAAAGGAAAGTGGAGATGGTTCCAGAAAAGGCATAAGCGTGGTGATCTTAACAACCTCACAAAGTTCCAATGGCCTATCCAACATGCGGTGTGTTGGTACATTTGGATCACACACAATGATCGCATCTTTTCTACAAAAGAGAATTTACATGGAAAACACTTGAGCGGCAATATCTTCAACTCTTAGATCTTGGGCAACAACAATTTTAAGGGGGGAGACACCACTATCACGGGGAATGCATGGTTCGAGATTAGGGAAAGATATTGATGGGTCTTTCTGATCCGGTGGAGCCCACCCTTTTTTCCTTTTTATTCCTTTTCACTTCCTTACTAACTTTATACATAGATTCCTTGTCTCCTTGTTTGTTCGGGCATCTTTTTCAATAAGAATGCTCCAATCTAATCTCCCCAAAAAAAAAAGTTTAAAGAACTTCCCTTTGTACCTAATGCATTCAACTAGTTGGAAACTCCTCCATATGCATTGCAGAGTGCCATTTCAGCTGTAAGCTACCAATTCATGAACTAAACAGACACAAAGTATTGAATTATTATTCAACTTGTATAAACCCCTCTAGGGTGTAATCACATACTAAAATTGTGGATGAATCACCTACCCCATTAAAGAAAAGCAGAGCAGTGGAAGTCTTTCTAGTTGCTACAGGCCATCAGGCCATTACAACCAACATGGCAGCACCACCACATTCTAAACAAGTTAATTTCCCAGAATCACTAAGAGCCCTGGTTTAGAGGGTGGAGACAGGAATGTTATCCAATTTGGTTAAAACCGTAACATATCTTTAAAAAGGTCAAAATCTCCTCAGCATCTCCCCAATGCAACCTATTTCCATTTCAAAAATATTTATATTGGGTATATAGTCATTAACTGTTTCCACTGTGGTAAAGCACATTACACCAAACCACTGCCTCAAATAAATTCCCATTCACTTTCTGTTAAAGTGTACATATAAATAAATAAGTATATGGATGGCATTGTATGGAATTCTACATCTCATAGTATGTAAGTTCTGTAAACATCAAAAGACTCAATTTAAAATCAGAAAACTAGAAAGAATCAGATGAATAGGCCTGGAATATTAGTTATTGGTATATGATCAAGCAGTTTGGATGTATACATACCAACACAAGTAGGCCTCATAAAGTACCCTCCAGATAGTTGTTAGCATGTATGAGTTCTCATGTAAGCATAACTCATGTAACACTGCATGATATTTTACTATTAGTATTTGATCCTCATACCTGATTAACTCTTTCATAGTCATCGGCCCCTCACAATTCTTTTTCATGTCATGGAAACCATATCTCTTTCAAGTAAGGGTGCCCACTCTCTTCTCTCCCCAACAGCTAACATCTCTTGGTCTCTATATAAAAAAATGGAAGTGTGATTGATATGGAAGTCAGTGAATAGCCATATTATAAGTTTGGTGAAGATAGAGACTACAGAGGGGTGTTCCATGTTTAAGTTGTTTTATGCATAACCTTTTCTGATTGCTCAAATGGGCCAAATAGTTGTTGAAGTATTCAAGTTTGGAAGTCACCAACTTTTTTAAAAAAAGTTACAAATAAAGAGAAAATAATGGTGAATAAATTCCAACTTAAAGCCTGACTAGCCCCAGTTAATATGACTATATGATTCCCATAGTTTTTTTTTTCTTTTTGCTTAAGTAAAAAACGGAAGATTGGATTCTCAAGGGTAATAATCTATCTGTCAGAAAGATTTTAATAGTTATTCAATATCTCTTTAACTTGATGAAACCTACCAAAAGTATACTGTTGATAAGTATCATGAATTCTGCCATTTCACTAAAAGAAATACCTGGTTGATCAAGTAATTCCCGAATCCCATAATTGTGACAATGGTTATAAAGTGCAACAAAAAGGTTTCCTATTCCTAACTATTCAATATTAAAAATGCAGACAAAACTTTGGTGAGAGCACCATTGTCAACTCCATTTTCAAGGTGATTGTTGCAGTTCAGACAATATAAAGACCAGGTAATGCCAATTACTCAAAACAAAAAAAAGAAAAAATTACCTAATATTGGATGTGATGAACAAACCATGCCCCGCTCATGAGCACCTTGGGCTTGACTAGGATCTCTTTGTTCAGGCTTGATTCCTTTGCTAAATGAACTGACAATAAGCCTCTAAACGAGGATCGTCTAATATGCAAGCAAAGCACAAGAAACTACATGATCAGAGCAGCTCAGATCATAAGTTTGTGGTGTTTGACGTTGCACAGTTGGTATCAATGGTCAAGAATAAGAAATCATATTTTATCAACAGTTCCGAATATGCCTTAAAAACAAACCGAAAAAAGTAACCCTCATTCAATCTTATATCCATGGAGGGCCACCGTGTTTGGTTCATTGCTTGTAGCTCTCACCACTAATTCTAAAGTTTTCAAGATAAGCAAACCAACCCAGAATGACTTGCAATGATGGTTCTGAAGATCAAACCTAAGCACTATAACATTATCATTTATACATACAAGCAAATAAAAGGGACAATTTTAGATAGCTCAACTAATCATCATATTGGTAAACCACTTAACAGGAATGCCCAATACCCAAATTCAAGATGACCAACATCTGCACTATGAATATATATAAAAATATATATATGACGTAAACATCATTCCATGTAAAAGAAGCCCACACAAATTAACTTCTCTGTACACTAAAAACGGATGAGTGAGTAAGAATTAACTCAAACTAACAACATTTACACAAAATTCAAATGCACAGTGACAGATCGAAGGAGAAGATATACCCGCCACCTACCCCAACCGACCGTCTAATCCGCCGATCCAAAAAGAATCAATCAATAAACAAAATCAATCAAACCTTCACAACTCGGCCTCACGAAAGCCCCTCATTCTCGAGATCTGGACCCTCTTGTAGACCAGGATCCCTACCACGGTGACCTGCATCACCGCCACCGCCCCGGCGAACAAGATCCCCACTTTCTTCCCCACGTTGAGCCTCTCCTTCGGCCGCCCCGGCGACAGCGTCAGCGGCGGTGGAGGCTGGTGCCTGTGCTGCCACCACGTGCGGTGGCCGTCGGGAGGGGGCCGGAGCGTCACCGGGGAAGGGAGGCCGCGGTTTCCGTTGGGTTGTGCGGGGAGCTTCTTGTAAAAGGAAGGCGAGGGGGAGGGGGAGGGGGAGGGGGAGGGGGAAGGGGAGGGAGTGTGGAAGTCGGATCGGACGGACCTGGAGAAGATCAATGCGATGGCTAGGGTTAGGGTTAGGAGACGGGGAGGGGGTTCCATGGGTTTAGGGTTTCATCGACATGGTTCGGAATGGTTGGATTTATCGTTGCTGAGTGATCATATAAAGATGGATCGATCGATTTTGTTCTCGTTTTCGTTGTTTTTCTTCTCTCTCTTCACTCATGGTCTGACAATCTGAGACCAATGTGTGGCCGGTGGGAGAGATGTCGAACGTGCGGTTGCGTAATGGGCTTGGGCTACCGATGAACCTGGGCCGGGATTTGTTGTCGGTTCGGAAAATGATACACGCAGCCCCGTTGCAGCTCCAATTACAGTTCATTTCGTTTTTCTTTTCTTTTTAAAATCATACACTTACATTTTAAAGTGCATGTCATTATATGAAATGAAATATATACTGACATACATCAATGTTTTTTTTTCACGGTGAAAAAATAAAAAAATAATTGGGTCATATATCATAATGATACTGCATACCTTATGATGGTGCCGTATTTACTATGTTATCATAACATATAAGACTGTAAAACGGGTTGCAAAATGGTGCTCATTGGATGAATATACAACTAGGCTCTAATAGTGACAAATGTGGGCCTAATTTGGTGATAACAAGTCCACCGAGGGCATGGGAGAGTGATTTTACAAAAAAAAAATCGGTGTGAATTATAATTAGGGCTGCATGAGGGATTTGATATAGGAGCTAGAACATACAAAGAACAAAACGCAATACTGGTTGATCCAATCTAGATCAAGGGAGGAAGAACTAATCCAGGTTGGAGTGCATCCCCTCGATTTATATTAAGATTCAACTTGCTAGCATTTCTTGGGTTTATACTATTGTGTATTAAATCAGGAGAGAAAAAAATTGTTGTGGATTAACCATTGCCTGAGTTTGGAAAGATCGTTCTGGATCCTCGGATAATATATGTTGGCCCATTGTATCCTTTTTCATATTGTATTTTTGGATAAAATTTGAAACTGTGTGGACTCTGGATCCCTCCGAAACTGAGTGCACCAAAGAACAAGAGGACTCCCAAGGTACTTAACTGGTAATGCATGAATCTGAAAATACTTTTTGAAGAAGAAATTTAGGAAATATAAAAGATTATTGGAGTTTTAAAGCGTGAATGATTGTTTTCCTTAAAGTGTTATGTGTTCTCACTCAACGGATTGAGTTTGCCAGAACGCACGTACTTACGCGCGTACACTTGTGTAGACCATTTTCTTTTTTGTCTTTTCTAGATATCACTTTATTAGTGAGTCAATATATAAAGTGAAAAAATCTTTTCTCACTTCCGATGTGTGACTATTCTTAAATATTCCAACATATTACAATATGTTCAATACTTCTTTTTTTTTAGAGATGATGAATCTGAAAATACTTGGAAAGCAAACCAAAGGTCCTTTGTTTCTTCAAATAGTTGATCCAACTTTGATGCTTCTGGAACTCCACCAACCCAAACAAGTTGTTTTTTGTTTTTTTTTTTACAAAATTTTAAATGGTTTTGGTTTTGTAATCTACTAGGCTTTAATTTGTACTTTTTATGTAACCTAATTTAATGACACAGACACGCAGTGGAGAATGTGAAGCATGAGCAAGTCTTATTATTCAAAGCACAGAGCCACAGACTGTGTGGATGATATTCAATGGAGTTTTATATTAATCTTTCTGGGATGATAAGGTATACCAAACAACATATAAAATAAATGGATAGATAGGATGATTTGGTCAGTCATAAAATTAAAAAAACACAATATTGTTCATTTATTAGTCATTCCGTTTACATCATCCAAGTCTTTAAAAAATTCATAATCTGAGGTTGGATTATCTTAGTATAACAGGACAAGGAGTGTGACTCAAATATCACTATTTAAATTAAAACTTATTATTTCTCATCAACCTTAAGTAAAGTCATTCAACATTATATAAATAGTTTGGGTTAGCGAAGGTGGCTGTCCATTTGTATGAAGAAAAAACAAAATCAGTGGGTAATTTTTATCTACTCAGGAAACAACAATAATGGGCGGTGGTTTCCCTTGAACAAGTGAAAGATTTTTTTCAGTCTTCACATATAATGTATGTATTTAATATTGCATTCATTTGAAATGTAGATGTAATCACATTGATACTTTCTTTAAAAAATAAAATAAAAAATACTGCATTCATGTGAATGTAGATTCATTATTGATACTTTTTTTGTATAATTAATGGTATATTATCCATGGGCTAATGGGGATTAAACATAAAAATGTGGTTAAAAATAATGGAGATAACCTGAGGGTCTACTCAGTATTTTCATAGGAAAATTTGAGGGACAATACTTGTTGTAGCCCTCCATGCATCTTTATATGTTTTGTTAAATTTAGATATGTGTCAGTCTATTATTAGATATTAAGAAATACTAATTAAGGGATTTAACACAGATCTAGTAAATCCCATCTCATAGTGTATTGTATTTGAGCTAAATATGTATATGCTAACTCATGATTAATTATTGAAATTTTTAGTTTTAAGTCCCCGTAAACTAGAAGATTTAGCTATCAATCCCTCACTTCTTCATATTTAGGTTTTAATTCATACATTTAAATGATATGTTCCTTTTTAGTTTCTGGGAGGGACTTATTCCTAAATTATCATTTAAATGTAGGGACTAAAACCTAAATATGAAGAAGTGAGGGATCGATCGCTAAATCCTATAGTTTATGGGGACTTAAAACTAAAAATCCCTTAATTATTTTAATGTTGAAGCCTTCTATTTGTGCTATTTGGGACATATAACAATCTTACAAGAATTTTATTATCACTAGCTAATGTGCATGTGCGATGCACATGGATTATTTTGTTGATTTGAATTATAAATATTAACTATATTAAGTTGCATTAAATACTTGTTAAGATAAGTCAATAAAAATAAATTTGGATCAGTGATAAAAAATTAAAAAAAGTGACCAATTTTTTTATCCAGAAGTTTTTAATTAATTAAAAGTGAAACATTTTAAGATTTTTATCCCATTAAAAAAATAAAAAAATATATTAAAAAAATTTGATACGCATGACACAACTCGATCATATATAACAATTCATCTAAAATTTAGCCCTCCACATGATTGCATAATAATCGTAACACTTTAATTCTCATTATTCATAAATTACAGTAGTCTTCTAACATGAATATTTGTTTGCTTTTGCACTTTCATACAATCTCATTATTCAGACTTTAATTGTATAATTCTAACAACAAATAAAAAGAAGAAACCATATGAGATAAAAATATTTTTTATTGGGTGTAACTCTCCAAAAAAAACCTTAGACGTATAATATGAATACAAAATGGTCGGCTTAACCGCCTCCACGATGCTTCGATGATTATCATAAAATCAGAACTATCCACCAAAGATAAATAAATAAATAAAAAGAAATATAGAGAGAAATTAACATGAACCCGTTTGGAGATCTTTTGGAGACGGTCCGGTCCGCACATCACCAATATCAACTTTTATATCCAAGCAGAGCTCATCTCTACCATGGCTGGTATGAATAAAATATGTGAATCTCATTGAATTCTAAATTGAAGTAGTTCATAAAGAATTCAACAATACAGAATTATTTGGTATTTATTGTTTCTTGAAGGATGATTAAATTGAATTCAAGAATATGTATAGTAATGACAAGTACAAATTTTCAAGAATTTAAAAAGACATACAATATGAAGAGATGGAGGGGTGGATGAATGAATGAATAATGAAATGCATTTGGAACAATGACAGATTTGCATAAATTGAGAAGGACAAAAATGAAATTAGAAGTGTTTTAAGAGTCATTTAAAGGAAGACAAACAATACAATCCCCTTTATTCTTAAAACAAATTTATTATTTGAAAATTCTTTCTCCTAACATTAGAGACATGCTAAATTTTTAAAAAAGAGGAACCAAAGGAAAAAATTTAAGCAACTTTATCATTATCAGTAAATTTAAGCAACTTTATTTTTGAACATTGTAGTAGGAATATATATCTTGCATGACACCCACATGTACAATAAATAAATAATTTAAAGACAACAATAAATATAAACAATTTCTCTTTAAGGAAGCAAAGTTAATTATTAGGTCTCCTTTCCATTATGTTAGATGTTATGTAATAAAATCCTTCAAATACTTGAATAAAGGGCATTATATGAAATAATTTTTTTTTATATATATCATATTCAAGGACGTTGGTAACTTAATTGTTTTGGTTTAAAAGTGGTGTGGACGTAGAATATGATGCAACCAGATAAGTATTGAAGATAATACACTACAATAAGAACATAAGAAGATAAAGTCATAAATAATTGAAAGTATAATAAATATCACAAATAAATCAAAATATCTTATTCATTCTTTTTTAAAGGTTTACAACCCCTTAAGTACAAGACATCCCAATACGAAAAAATATTTATCAGAAAATTGAAATTTAACAAATATTTAAAAATGAAATCAAACTTGTTAATATAGCTTCGCATGAATTAATTGAAATACTATTGTTATATTAAACATTTCATTGTCAATCTGCGAAGATTAGGTTCTTTGATATTCATGTTTGTTTGTTTGAAGGAATTATTTTTTATTGATGTTTGTGATTGTAGATGTGGTGACAGTTTATCGAGGGTATGGTAGAAACATATCCAGGTTTGCAATACTTGGATGGGTTTTCCAGGGTAAAATATAAAAATATGAAACTTAAATAGGCGCCATCACATCACTCACATATATATCCTAATCCCTAATATCTAGGAAATTATTTTTTTGATGATCTTTAGATATGAATAACTTCAAAGTTTCTATGTACCATGCAAATGGAAAAATAAAATAAATGAAGTTGTATAAATTCTTAATGGGATCAACCACAGACTTTATTTCAAAACACAGAGTGGATCTCAACGAAATTTCATTATGATATTTTCATATCAATAACCTATAATGTTATTGGCTAAGCATTTCCAGTAATTAATTTGGAAGTACGTAGAATAATCAAAGTTGTTTTAGTTAATGGAAAATGTTGCACTTATAGTCCACTGGTAATTTTTTTTAAATATAAATAATGAGGTCAACAATTTGAATCAACAAAACTATGAATGTGGGTTCTCTGATCGACGGAGAGTGGTAATATTATAAATTGTATCATTAAAACTCAAACATGTTGAATGTAAAAATCAACAATTGATATAGATAATAAATTTAAAATAAAATATTTTAATATCATCAGATTTAATAATTTGAAAACAGCTACACATCCTGTATTATGAAGAGCTAAAATCATATTATAAATTTATAATCCTAATTTTGAATATATTTTTATTTTATAAGAATTCTTTTATCCTAATAATACTATGATATTCAAATATAATTTTCTAATAATAAACATATTAATATAAATTTAGTCAGCTTATTAATGTAATTTAATCATAATTGATGTAAAGAAATTTTTCATGGATAAGTCGGCATATGAATGTCATAAATGATGTAAATGATTAATATTATTTTATGATATATCTATAGTAGTAATCATATAAGTATGATGAAATGTGAAGCTTAAAATTTTAATATGTCATGCATGATATGATGAAAATATGAATAAATTATGGATGAGATTACAATGATATAAATGGATTTTCATTGGATTAAATCTATTGTTAAATTCACACAAAGCTCAAATCCGAATTTGTCCATTTTTATAGCAATATTTTTTTATAACAGTATTTTATACGTTTGTTTTTTTATTGGATTACATTTTTAATTACTGTGAATTATATTTTTTTGTTGGATAGATCTTATGGGTCATTGATCATTTGGGGCATTAATAGAGTCGAGAAGTCCAAGTGAATAGAGTAAATGCTAATCAAATATGTGTGAATTAAATAAATATTAATAAATATGAATTATATTAATATTTGATTTTTTAATGTATCATGTTTTTGTATATGAAATGAGATTTTTTTTTGCGAATTATATTATTAATGTATAATATATGTCTTATCCTAATAATATTATGATAATCAAATTTAACTATAAATTAATCAATATATTACATGATAAAATGTATGTATTATAATAAACTATAAATGAAATTAAAATGTTGTAAATAGATTTTCATGGGATTGAGTAGAAATGTAAGAGTATCATAATAATATTATGATAACCAATTTTAATTATAGATTAATGAATATGTTGCATAATGAAATGTATGTATTATAAAATACTATAAATGAGATTAAAATAATGTAAATGGATTTTCTTGGAATTGGATAGAAGTGTAGGGGTAAAATGAAAAAATGGTTGTCCTTAAAGTGGTGTGAATGGACTGTAATGAGATTGAATGAATTGACAGGGACAAATAGGTCAAATGGCAGCTTTTTGGTTTAAGAGCCTTTTATATAGTAATATAGATTATTTTTTGTTATTTTCATTACAAAATGTGAAAATTATACTTGTTAGAAGACAAGTTGTAAAGATTTATAACTTTTTAAACAATAATTATATACCATATATTCTTTTTTAGTGCGGCGATCATATATTAATTAATCAAAGTATCAAGAATCCAAAATACAAGAGCAAAGAAAGAAAGAATGAAAGAAAGCAAAGCAAAATATAAATAAAAACAACGATGAACGCCTTGCCTCCCCCATGGATCACTAAATAGAGAACAGACACCCGTCATGCCGTGATACTGATTTGTGCCCAGTGCATCTCAATGCGCGTCGCGCCCCCTAAAAAGCATCCCCATTCGTGAATGAGAGGTGTTACCATATATTATAAATTTTGTTTGTGTTTGAAATTTGTGTTGAGTGTGGAGATGTGTGTGAGATGCATGCGCATGACATGTTTTAGGATGTGTCTTTGCGTTACGAAATATATATAATTTCTTTACAATGATATGGAAAGTCATTTAATCCATTATATTGGCATGGATAATAATAGACAAAAACAATTCAAGTATATATTCCGTTGAGTTACCATTAGGGTTTATACTATTTAATCTGAACATAATTATTAGTGGATTTTACATTGATAAAAAAAACATTTTTTTCTGGACTTGTAGACCTCTCTCTCATGGATCATGATGGATGAGGGATAAAACAAAAGGGGGGAAAAGAAAATTAAGGTTGGTTTCAATCAGTGAAGTCCAGTGATTTATTCCATTAAATAATGGGTAATTAGCAAAATTAGCACTCAGAAATTGAATATTAGCAAAAATAACATCCAATATTGAATATTTGTAAAAAGTAGCACTGGTCAACGTTGAACTTTTTTTTTTTACACTGGAGGCGTCATTTATATATGGCGCCTCCTTTGTTTTTTGTTTTCTTAAGGAAGCGTTGTATATATACGGCGACTCGTTTGTTTTAAGTTGTGATCACTTTTTATTCTTTGATTAAATATTAATTAATGGTTGAGATTTTTTTATGAACCATTTTAATGGTTCAAAATTTTTTTCATGTCACAGTTGAGAAAAGAGAAAATTATGGAAGATTTATTTGTCTTTATCTTTATCAATTAATTTTTTTAATTAAATTTTCAAAAAACATTATCCTTAAAAGATCTTTCATGATTTAATTTTCATGATTTTCTCTTTCAATTGGATATATTTTAAACAAAAACAACTTAGTCTATGATTTTTTCAAGATAATCACAAACAAATCTTCTATTCTTTCATGGTTTTCTCTTTTCTCAATTAAAAAAAAACGCTAGCCACAAAAATTTAATATAAAAAAATATCATCCATTAATTAATATTTAATTAAAAAAGAAAAAATGATCACAACTTAAATAAAAGAGGAAGGCGCCTCCTTAAGAAAACAAAAAACAAAGAAGGTGCCATATATAAATGGCGCCTCCAGTGTTAAAAAAAAAACATTAAGTGAGTTCAGTGCTACTTTTTGTTAATATTCATACGGGGTGCTAATTTTATAAATATTCATTTTAACTATGCTATTTATGCAAATTTCCCTTAAATAATTTAGATAAAGCCATTTGTGATTCATATCACAGTATAATCAGTGGAAAATTATATTGCACTGCCGACACTAGGATATAAAGGTGATCATTAATGGTCCCATTTTAGAGCCAATTGTTTGTGTGTTATATAATATGCTAGTTGTATCTCGTGATCCATAGAAAAATAAATAAATAAAAGACATTCACATCCATACATAACTTTTTAGACACTTGAAAGTACTCTTTTTAAGACAATAAATCCTTTATTTTATGAGAGAAAACTTATAGCTTGTGTAAAAGGGCACTTACACAACCATATTTTTAAAAAAATAATATATCTTATATTTTTTTATTTGAGTAATTCTAAACCTTCCCATGCTCTATACTTGTTGAAATTGATAAATATTGTTTACATGCTTACATCCGTCCCAAGTGAGCTTTTATACAGATACATATACAGAGAACTTTTTAAGTGAATGATATTTGGAAAAGCATTCAATCTATAAAATATTGTTCGTGAGAATCTAAACTTTTAAAGCTTTTGTTTTTTTCCCACTAGCTTATGCTCAAGCTTTTGGAGAGAGCTGGACATTGGGTTGGATTTGAGGGAGCCAGTTGAGTTGAGATATGAAATAAATGGTGTTGGTCCACTCCCCGCAATAATTTTTGCAGTCTTCACTTGCCCCTGACATAGTATATACTAAATTGAATTATTACATTATACTAAAAATAAATGCATTAAATTTATTTTAATATATATTTTATTTTTTTATAAAATTAGATGTATTTATTTCATAGAATCGGGTTAGGTCTAATAAACATTGATAATTTAACTGTTCAACGTGTTCGTGACCGTCCGATCTTATCACTTTGTTGTAATTAATATATTTTTAAAATTTTAAAACTAAATTAGAATGCAATTAAATTCTAAACCTTTCCTTTTTAGGATAGTTACGAGTGCATTGGACAATCAAATTGTCAAACGCCTCATTAGACCTAACTCGATCTCTTATTTCATCAAATGAAACGGGATTGGGTTATGTCTAATTTGATTGTTCAACACGATCTTGATCGTCCGATCTTATAAATGTATTATGACTAAGATATTCTGTAAGATTTTAAAATTAAAATTAGAATAAAGTAAATTTTAATTTTTTTAAGATTTAATTAAATTATATATTTTAGAATGATAAAATTGAATGATTATAATCGCGTTGCACAATCAAATCAAATTGAATAACAGGCGTTTGACCTCACTTAGACGCCAAACAAAACATGTTGGGACCTCTAAAGTGATTGAAGAGATAATGTTCGTCTGTTATCAATAATTATTCAAATAAGTTCTTTTAGCATGTCGTATATGGTTTTTTTTTTTTTTTGGAAAAGCATGTCGTATATGCTGTTGTGATTGGACTGACCAAGCAAAATCGAAAATAATTAATAAGGATAACATTGATTCAATGCATTAATGCTTCATCTACATTTAAATATCAAAATTAGCTGTTAAATGTTCTATTCTAAGGAAAAGAGTGAATTTGTAGGGACCAAAATTACTGTCATTAATTGTGATAATTAATCTTATCACCCTAATTTTGGAAAACCTTAATCACTTGATTTTGCTTCTTTTTTTTTATTGGGAAAGGCTTATGCGTGTAGTATGCAAGTGTTTCATAATCGCCCATATATTCCATCATTAATGTTAATCATGGATTTCTTGTTGAATTATTTCTCTGAACCACCTTTTGTTACGTTGATGGAGCTACTAGCTATCCTCATATAAATCATTCTTTTTTTTTAAATGTGATGAATTAGTATAGAAAATAAGTAAGGGTTTTGTTAAGGGCACATGTTAAGTAATTTATTGCCATTGCTTTAAGAAACCAACCACAAACATTTGTTTAGAATTGAAAGTGATCGAATTAAGGTTTCTAAAAATAAATTAATAAAATTCCACAATAAATACGTTTCACAATCTTGAACTTTGAAATTAATATTTTCAATAATGTAAAATTATTCTTTTTAAATGATTTTAATTTTTTAATAATATTTCAAAAATTCATGAATAACCGTTTTTAGTATTGTATTTTAGAATATTTTATTTCACCATTATTGAGGAGGTATTTTTTTTTCCAGTCAATTTAATCAGTCGGGGACTTCTTCTAGAATTCGAACTCGAAAGAATATGAATCCTATACTAAAAAAGAAGAGTCAAGGGGGACACCAGTGTATTGTCAGCTAAAGGGACTTTAAAATGATGCATCAGTAATGGAATTAAAAAATTTATCTCACTAATAATGTGGCTTGATTCAAGGATAACTTATACCTTGGTTTATTGTTAACATTCTCTTTTATAGGATTCATGGGCTAGATAGCCGTTGTTACTTGTCTTATAACCGTTGTAACAACTCTCTTTTAATGGTTGTTTAGTGGGTGAATTTTGTGGTAACCTCTTTACTTTATTGTATCAGAACGTGTCCTTAATTATCCACGTTTTATGAGTAATGAGTCTTAATTATACAGTTACTGACGTTATGAGTGCCTGACCATTTCCAAGGTCCTCCTCTTTTTCTTGGTTTGGTTGGTACATGAAGTCCTACTCAGTATGTATCTAGTCATTCGTCCACGAGATGTGAGACAGTTCAATCAGACTTGATTCAATTTGGTCGAGTCTCACTTGCTCATGATAACATTCCTCCACGAGGTGTAAGACCATCCGACTGGACATGACTTATTTCGATGAGAGGCTAGTCTGGTCGTGTTTCACCTAATCGATAGTGCTTACTCGATATTCTATTATCTGGTTCGAGTTCTTAGATGTTGGATATGGTGATCCATACCCATCTAAGTCCTGAAATGTGTCATCTTTTAACGGAGTGTAGATTTTAGATATCATAGATAGAAATATATTTGTATCTTATGATTTAAATTATACATTTCTATATTTTAATAGCGCCCTTAAATGTGTGGTCTTTTCAATGGGATGCAAATTTTAAATATCATACATAAAAATATATTCGTATCTTATGATATAAAATATACATTTCTATATTTTTAATTGAGGTATTTGGATTATAAAAAGAAATTATTTTTAAGTTGGTTAAGTCATCACATTTAATGTGAATTTATGGTCGGTTCGTAAAATGAACGCAATAAATGACCCTTACCGAGTGCAGAAGATTTGCCTCTTTTTTTTCTAGCTTTGAAATAATGCCTAACAAAGAATTATTTTTATAAATTATATTTTATAGCACGTTTCTAAAAATTTAAAGCACAGAAATCACAGTTAAAATTTTAAATCTTTTAACAATAAATAATCAGGTACAATAAATTCTCCTAGCACGTTTTGAATTTCTTTTTAATGTATATATATTTATCTAATACATACTTTTTTTTAATATGCCCATATACTCAAACCTCTCAGTCATCAATAGTAAGAGCAACCCATGAATCTGATCTTTCTGTATATAATATAATTTGCTTATTAGTAAGAGCAACACATTGTGTGCTCTTCTGTTGTTTTTTTATTTTTTATTTTTCTTTCGTTCCCTGTTTTGTTTCTCTAACCTGTTTTTCATCTCCTGAACATTTCAGGTCATTTGTAACTTGTTATTTAAATATAATTGGATTATAATTTCTTTCAAAAAAAATATTATTTATATATTAATTTAAAAATTAGAACAATCAGAGTGTTGGAGAACATGTTCTACACATATACATTATACTGAAAACATGGATAATATTCACCTTGAAATCTTATCCAACACTCCATTTATCCGACCAATATTAACCAAACCATAATTAATTGACTTCCCATTAAAAGCAGCCCCTCCATTGCCAGACAAATTGCCAGCTCTTTTAACCCCCAATTCGACGCTGACAATTAAAAGTCCTATTCAAGTCCAAATCCATACGTTACTATTAATAAATATATTTTTTAATTAAAAAAAAAAACACAAAATCAAAAACCAAAATCTCGCAACGATAAAAACGCACGCCACGATATATTACCATCTCTTCGAAAGTGGCAGGCAACCTGATCGTCTCCAACACTTTCTCTCTCCTCTTTTTATACGTAACACCCTCCACTCTTTCTCTCTCTAAAAAATACCCATTTTTTTCCTCTTTCGATCCGTCCCAAACCATGATCGCGTGCTTGGACCGATTCGTGCCGGACACCGAATCCGAAACCGCCACCGACGACCTCCCCAAACTCCCCACCGGCGACCTCACCCTCGCCGGCCGCGACTTCGGCGGCATCCGCCGCACCACCCCCAAAGCCGTCGTCCGCCCCTCGTCCTCCGCCGACGTCGCCGCCATCCTCCGCCACGCCTCCCACTCCCCGTCCCTCACCGTCGCCGCCCGCGGCAACGGCCACTCCATCAACGGCCAGGCCATGGCCGAAGGCGGCGTCGTCCTCGACATGTCCTCCCTCTCCGACCACCGTCCGATGGAGTTCTCGGACGGGTTCGTGGAGGTCTCCGGGGGGACCCTCTGGGAGGACGTGCTTGTCCGGTGCGTCGCGGAGCAGGGCAAGGCCCCGAGGTCTTGGACCGACTATTTGGGTCTCACTGTGGGTGGTACGCTTTCAAACGCTGGAGTCAGCGGTCAGACCTTCCGTTACGGGCCGCAGACGAACAACGTTTCGGAGCTCGAGATCGTAACTGTTTCGGGTGATACGGTCCTCTGTTCGGAGACCCAAAACGCCGATCTCTTCTTCGCCTCGCTCGGCGGGTTGGGTCAGTTCGGCGTCATCACCCGCGCTCGCATCCCTCTTCAGCCCGCGCCCGATATGGTAACCGTCACGAAAAACACACACACACTCACTCTCTCTCTCTCTGTTGCTCTGTTTTTGATGTTGTTTTTTTTACAGGTACGGTGGATACGAGTGGTGTACAGTGAGTTCGAGGTGTACGCGAAGGACGCCGAGTTTTTGGTGACTCGCGGCGACGACGACTCGTTCGACTACGTCGAGGGTTTCGCTTTCGTCAACGGGAGCGACCCAGTCAACGGATGGCCATCCGTGCCGATCGGGCCGGGCCAGGTGTTCGACCCGGACCGAATCCCGACCGGGTCTGGACCGGTTTTATACTGTCTCGAAGTCGCTTTGCACTACGTGAACGATGAAGCGACCGCATCGGTTCATGAGGTGAGTCCGTGAACGAGTAGGGGTAAAGTAGTCATTTTAATGATATTTACGTGGACGTTTACGTCAGGATATCTTTCGCTAGATTTCTTGACAGGCGGACCCATGCAGTTGTTGCCCTTTTTAGATCGGAGTTATTACGCATTTGCCATCGTTTAAACTCGGCTTCCGCAAATGTCCAAAAGTTCATAATGACATTCCGTTTGGGATCAATCGTACAGGACAAATCACCCGTGATGTTTTTCTTTCCCAAACTACCCCTGAATGGCAAGCAATTCTTCTTTGTCGTTGTTGTTACAGAGGGTTCAAGAGAAGCTGAAGCAGTTGAAGTACTGCAAAGGATTGGAATTCACGACCGATGTAAAATACGAAGAGTTTCTAACGAGGGTGAAGAAGGCGGAGAAGGAGGCGAAAGAGAGCGGGATATGGGATGCCCCACATCCATGGCTGAATCTCTTCGTGTCCAAGGCGGACATCGTTGATTTCGATCTCAACGTCTTTAAGAAGATCTTGAAAGATGGGATCGGTGGACCCATGTTGGTGTACCCCCTCATAAAGAGCATGTAAGAAAAATCACAAGGCATGCATTTAAAAGATGTTTTTGAAGTTTGGGTTGTTCTGATTGGATGGTATTGATGTTGGGTTTGTGTAGGTGGGACTCCCGGGCGTCGGTGGTGTTGCCGGAGGGGGAGATATTTTACTTGGTGGCGTTGCTTCGCTTCAACCGTCCGTTCCCAGATGGACCGCCGGTGGATGACCTGATCGCGCAGAACAAGGAGATCATCGATTGCTGTGAAACGAACGGCTACGATTTCAAGATGTACTTTCCGAGCTACGACAGTGAGGAGAAGTGGAAGCGGCACTTCGGGGATCAGTGGTCCAGATTCGTTGAGAGGAAGGCGCGTTATGATCCGACGGCTGTCCTTGCTCCTGGTCAGGGCATATTCACCCGGACCCATCACCACCTGCCCAACCTGTAAAAAATAAAAATAAAAATAAATAGAGGGAAAATTTTCCAGCCGTTCATTTTTATTTGATTATTATGTGTTGATGATTCATGGAACCGTTCATTTGATGGAATTATTTTAAAAGTATCATAACTTTTGACTTTTTTTTTTGAGTTTTTGTTGTGTTTTGGGGGCTTACCAGGGAAATGGATGTCACATCTATAAATTATTATTATAAAAAAGATAATATTTTTATCTAAGAAGAAAGAAAAGATAAAGTGAGGAAAGTGAGAAAAACGAGATGTGTTGGTTGTCAAATCTTATAAAGTGATTTGGAGCAAAAAAGTGTTAAAAAAAATGCATTTCAAATTCTCACTAATTTTCTTACAATTTTTTTTTGTTTTACAATAAGTTTTTTTTACAGATATACTCATTTGGCTGTTTCTCTCTATCAGTACACATTGCAGGTTAGGCACTCTGCGACTCATTAACACTATATATCAGGGATTTTTTTTATCATTATAATTTGTTCGGGGGAGCTTTTAGCAACTTATGCCATCACTTGTGTCAAATTTTGACATTTAGATTTGATAGATTTGACTTGTTGTTTTGAAGTCAATGCAGGCAGAGGACTATTATATGTTGAACAATGGGTGATTGCAATTTGTCACCGGGGAATTTGAATGTAGATGCACACTTCTGGTTTAGATGTTGAATTTTTTGCATTGCTACGTATTGTTGGGTTAGTATAAACTATATATGGATATGCAAACATGAATTTGTTATGTGGTTGATTGAAGAATAACTCAATATTTCAAGCAGCCTATCAAACAATTATAATGATAAGGATGTAGCTAATTTATATAAAGCAAAATAATATATTAGGAGATTACACGTGACTGCATTACATATGCATATGACATACTAAATATGCAGAGTACCATAAAACACACGTACCATACTAGCTAGATATAATATTTTTTTTTGAGAAAAAATAGATATAATATTTCATGATATAAAAATATGGTTATATATATAATGATATTGCACGATTCGTGTGAACTTAGTATATACTATACATCATTTAAAGAAGTATATGCATTAGTAAAAAAAACACATATTTCATTTGAAATATTTTTTGAAAGATGTACATACGCGATTCGAACGAACTACATATTATCATTTCAATATATATATATATATATATATATATATATATATATAAAAGAAATTATTTAAAGATGATTTTTAAACTTGAAATTGTGAATAAGCGTGACAACTAAAATACAATCCTCCACTGTTTATTAAACTTTATTGGGCAATATTTGAGTAACATTTAATTAATTAATAACCTTGATCAGCTGTTAGCGTTGACATGACAATATGGCCTTATATTTTTTTAAAATTTTTATTAATTACAAAAAGAATAATTCCAGGTTACGTACTTACATTCACATGGAAGAGTTTAACCTGGTTGTGGTTGCGTAAAACAATTGCAACCTATAAAAACATGAACTTAAAGTTACATGCATGCATCTGCACTTATACTAAAAAGAAAGATGCATGTTGGAGGTAGGTCCTCACTCATGGTACGTTGGAGTTGTAATTTGAGCTACATTTTTCATGATAATTAAAGAATAAAAAGGCCCTGATGAGGGCCACAACACATCATGAAACGTTAGTGCTTATCCGAATTTCACTTTTGTCATTAATGTGATAGAAGAGTCGAAAATTAAACCCTTTTACTGACATTTATTGAGGGAGCAGGTCATGCACGAATATCCCACATGCGTTGAAGGCAATTCCCCGACCGGAAGTTTTATAGAGAAAATTTTATAATTTTGGTTAATTGTACAATATTTATTTAGCATCTTTCTTATTAAAGTTTAAATTGAAAGACTTTTTTTTTAAGAGAACTATTTTAGAGTTTCTTTTCTAAAATAAAAAAGAACGATGCTAAAGAAAAATTACATATGTTGAGAGTTATTTTGTATTCTGATTACTTGATACAGTGATTAATATTTTTTTGCTTTTATTTGTAAATGGAAACATATTTCTTGGAACCATGTAAATTTATATATTTTTTTTATATGATATTTTATTTTCTTAATAGTTCCTCGTGAACGGAGATCTAATCACACATGCGCGACTGCATCAACAACACGTGTATATTTGGAGCTAGTCTTGTCGTCCCGAAGTCATCCATCCGTACATGCAACAACATTATCCTCGTAATAATTTAATGATCCAAAGCTTAGTTTTAGTCAAAAGTAATGATAGTAGTCCCTCTCTCTTTACCCTCTTTTGTTGGGCATTTGATTCTTCTTCTCTACTTGTCCTCTCATGCAAAATCTACTCAGATCTCATGCATTGCGGCTTGCGTTTTTTTTTTTTTTTGTTTCTTATATATTTTATTATATATGTTCTACTTCAGACTTTTCAAAAGGCGACCCACGTAGATCTCTCTCTCTCTCTTAAACTCTCCATGCAATTATAGAGAAATAATTCATCCCAAAATTAATGGAACAACTTCCAAGGATCAAAACGTGAAAGAGAGTTAAAGCTGCTACTATATTCTATACGTTGTGCACTGCTCATGGTTTGGGTTTTCGGAATCTATGGCCTAACCTAATATCGTCGTATATTTATATTATAAAGTTTGCCTTCTCTTTTCATAAGCTTTATAATATTTGATAATACAGAACGTGTTAAAAGTTATAACAAAATGGATTTGTACGCTTTTAACCGGTCAACGAAACTTATGTCTACGTAAAAAGTTGTGGACATACGTGCACTCTTTAAATGCATGGAGAATCAGACAACACGATAAACAAAGCAAACAAACGAAAAAGAAGAAAAAAAGGCACTTTAGGGTTCCTCTCACTTTTATTTGATGGAGTGGTTGAAAAAATGTTTCGTATTGAGAGATGTTTTTTTGTAGTTATATATAGTGAAGGGAATGTGTTTAGTTTTATTAGGGTTTTGTATTCCATGGTGGGATGTAATCCCTCCCTCCGATGTAGATTTATGGTTTTTAATTAGTTTTTCGTGTGCACCTACTAGGCTACTAATCAAACTTTACAGCACATCTGACCTAACAATTGGAACGATTCGGCTTCAAAAATTGTCAATAACATGAGTTTCGTTCAGAAATCAATTTGAGATTATTAAATATATATAGTTTAATATGATATATATGCATATATATATCGGGTGAGATACTTTTATCAGGAAAATATAAGAATGAAAAAGGACATTTAGTAGTTTTTACAGCTTACGTTAATATTAATTAATTGATCAGTTGGAATAAGTTGGGTCAAGGTCCGGACACAGAAGGGAATAATGTGATAATCAAATTAAAAGAAAAGCCTTCTCGTATTCAAAATTATGAATTTGAAAGGTTGTTAATTAAGATGTATCTTTGACTGTTAAGAAATCCTAAATCTCTGTTGAGAGTGAAATGTGTGATGAGACATCACTTTGAGGCATCGAATGAGAAAGATTAATGAGATTGTGTTAAATTCACAGTTGAAACACTTACTTTAATATTCACATTTCACAAAGTTTAGAATTAAGTACGACGTGCAAAAGAAGTTCTTAGTGAATTTTTCCCCTTGCTAGCTGAACATAGTTCCATTAGACTTCAGCAATTCTCTCTTCTTTGTTTTTTTTTTTTTTTGGTAGTGGATGCAAACTATGCTTTAATAAAGACAATACTATTTCTTACGTGTCTCAAAGTTATCAATTTTGACTCTACTTGTAACTCTAAATTTCCAACAAGTTGTTTGTGCATATGTAAAACGGCTCACATATATGGGGACTTGAATCCATAACTCAATGATTAACAAGAGAATTTACAACAAAGAAAGCTTAGGCTCGAATTCCAACATTTCAATAAAAAGAAAATTACTTACATAATCTATCTCTGTAGCATATATATATATATATATATATATATATATATATATATATATATATATATATATATATATATATATATATATGCTCGTATACCAAGTAATTCCAGATGGACACATGCACTCCCCTTTCTTGTTTCAAATCGCATGTCAGGGTCCATGACCCCCTGTAGCCTTTCAGATGGACACTCTACCCTTAATTGGTTAATGTAACACGAATTTCATTAATTAGGTGTGTTGCATTCAACACTTAAGCGTGGTGTGTCCACCAATAGGATACACAACCAAGCCAATTAATCACATAGACTGCCTTGTGATCAGCCATAGATGATCTGATTCTCTCCTTATCAAAATAGCTAGGTTAGGTACCTAGAAATGGACTCAAAATCTAATATAGGTACAAGGTAAGTTAACATGTGATAGCAGTTATTTTTGCCATATATAGGTGCATACTGCAAATTTGCACCACCAATTTAGCTTTTGTCCTTATCCCAACAAATTAAATCCACAAATAACTTCAATTCCACCTTTCAAGTAAGACAATCATCCAATAATAATGTGTAAAACAAATAAAATAAAAAATTTGGATCCATACAATAAAACCCGGGATATTTAAAGAGAGAGAGAGAGAGTGACCTCTCTAAAAAGACTTTGATTAGACAAAGGAATAAGTGGTAAAAAAAAGAAGTGAATGAACATATGGAGAAAAATAATACAGATCTTGTTTGTTATAAAAATAATCAAGATTTATCTTTATCATTTTGTGAGTGTTTTGATAAATATGAATAATAACAAAGTTGATTTTTTTTTAAAATCTTTTGATTTTTAAAATTTTATTCTTATGTCAAAGTAACCCTGAAAACCTGAAAAAAATTTAACATACCCAAGGTCACATATAAGTTAAAAAAACATTGAAAAATGGAAGCTATGAATAGGGGAAAAATTTTATAATGAAAGGGAGATCATCTTGAAAGGAAGAAAAACTTTCTTTTGGATGGGTTTTTGTGCCCATCTGTAGCAACAGATTTGCTTGCCCCAAAAACACCCCAATTTTTGTCCCCACCAAAAACCATCCACCCATTTATTGGTCTCTGTGCTTTCTTTCCCGAGAATATCACCGTAAAACAAGAAGCACAAACAAACATGCAATAGTATGGATTATATTGGATATATATAAATGCATGGTTATTCCGCATATAATTTGTAGATTATGAAAGCTTTCAGTTTTCAGTCTCTTTCCAAATCTTACAAATGTACTTTATCTGGTTATCATATTAATAAAAAAACTTGGAATATTTCATTCAAGAATAGTAATAATATAAATGAACCTATGAGAGTGGGTCCACGTGATGTTACATTGTGAAATTAATTGGCATTAACTATTAATATTGTTTTTTAAGTAGGGTAAAAATTATAATTTTATTTTTAACCTTCATTTCAAGGACTTTGATACAACTAAGTCCTAAATTTTTTCTTCGATTCATATGCATTTATTTGGAGATCATATTTATTTATATAAAATAAAAGAAAATCTCATTCAAATGTATATATGAACTCAAATAAAAGGTTTGTACGATTTTTAGGGTTAAGAGTATCATTTTTCTTTTTTCAAATGTTCACACATGATCTCCTAGAGGGACCTGACCCTTTAGTCCTTTACGGATGAGTGACACGTGTCTTTGATCAGAAAAAAATTATTACCATTCATAGCTGATGATTCCAATCATTCTCGAACAGAATGTTTGAAGATAAATTTTGTTCGAGGACAAGTAGTTTACGGAGTACAAATCTTATCAGTAAAAGATACAAGAATGACTAGCTCCTCCCTCACTCAAATAGGAGGCAGAGACCTACATGACAAACCAGACGTATTAATTGAAAGAAAATAAGTGGTGACAGTTTTCATAAAACTGTCAATGGTATAGATGGCGCTTATAGCTGTCAAAGTTGACGAAGTCAATTAGGTCTCACGTAGCGGACCTAAGGGCCACAACTTAAAAGATTCTACCATGTTAGCAAGGCTTAACAAATATGCTAGAATTTACCTATAAATAGATGTGTACCCCCAGTAAAATGAAGTACATTAATATTTTTTTCCAATGAGATGTCTTAAAATTCATGTTTTTGTGACTCGATTATCGGATCACATATAACATACACCATGCCAGTATCAAGACAGCTTGAATTCACGATGGTGTTTGAATCATCACCAACTTTCTTCAGACCTGCCTTTAGATTTCTTTGATTCCATCCGGTCTAACATTAGGAGAATTTCACTACTTTCAATATATATATTATAATATATATATATATATATATATATATATATATATATATATATATATATATAGGATCGATTACGTGCGACGTGCGGTGGGTGCGGCGTTGATCACGGGTCCATCGCATCGGACGGTCGGGTGTGATCCATGTCGATCGTTGGATGCGATGGACCCGCGATCGAACGGCCCACGTCACGGCCGCACCCGCCGCACGTAATCGCCCCCGTATATATATATATATATATATATATATATATATATATATATATATATATATATATATATATATATATATATAGTGAAACGATTAGGTGCGGCGAACGGCAGGTGCTGCCGCGACACGGGCCGTCCAATCACGAGTCTATCGCATCCGACCGTCGGATGTGATAGACCCGTAATCGTTGCAGCACCCGCCGTTCGCCGCATGTAATCGGCCCCTATATATATATATATATATATAGTGAAATGATTATGTGCGACGAACGGTAGGTGCAGCCGCGACATGGGCCGTCCGATCACGGGTCCATCACATCCGACGGCCCATGTCACGGCCGCACCCGCCGTTCGCCGCACCTAATCATTTCACTATATATATATTCCATAACTAACAATTGATGAATAAGATACCTCTCTCACTTCTCTTCTCTATATACTTGAGCCTTTGTTTATGCATCCTTATGTTTACGTATTCTACTTAGTTTATAACAATTTAACTAAAATAAGATAGATTTCCTGTAGTTCAATTCACAGTGAATCAATTGTACTAAGATTTTTGTTATTAAAAATACAAATGATTGCCAGTGATCTAGGCACAATTTAATTACCAAATGCATAAAAAAATTAGTTTATATGGCCTTTGTATGACTCAATGACTCATCATATGAGATGCACTGATGAATGATAAATTTGAAAAGAAATCATTGTAAAATATTTGATTTTAAATTTGTCATTAAAATAAAGTTTTATGAGATTTTTGTCATTTATAGATAAACCTCATTATTTAAAATCATAATAGTCACTTGGTGAATTATTATTATTTATTTTATTTTATTTTATTTTAATAATTGTTATTATAATTGTTACTTTATTATTTTTAATAGAGTCATAATTGACATTATGAGTATATATTTAATGTTTGTGGCCTATATAAGGAGTGTCACTATCTTTTGTAAGGGACAACATTTTCATCAATTAATAAAAATATATTATCTTGTTATTTTCCTTGTGGATTCAAAGAGTCTATAGGATCTTGACGTAGATCAAATTCTTTTATCATTTCACGCTGCGCTAATATGTCTCTAAATTATGCTTTCGTTTTTTTAAGATCCAATTATTCTAGTGCAACTAAACAAGTTTATTTAAAGAGTACGGTTAGCCACAATTTTTTTTATAGCCTTAATTCCAGTATCATATGCGTTGATAAAAAATCACTGAAACATATATTCACATTAACGAGATATATGCTTTGATAACTTTTTTACACATTATCTATAAATGCATCCAAACAATTCATTGGAATATGTATTTTATTTTTTTTTAAAAAAATATGTACTTCATTAAAGGAGATATGAAAACTAGAATTGAAGCTGAAAAATGGATTGTACGTGACCACATTTAAATTAAACAAGATTAATAATTCCGGATAAAATTCCTTGAAATCAAGCAAATATAATCTTTCGAAACGTTTATTAACACAATTTTTTTTAATCCAATGTCCCTAGCACCACTAACTTTTAACGTTTTCATAAGAATTATGAGACAAAAAGTGGACCACAAACTTGAATATAAAACAGCTGCACGTCCAATTGAAACTCTTGTGTTCTGGAAATGTTTACAAACAATGCCAAAGTGGGAACTGTTTTAGAGGACCCAGATTCAATGTGGAACATAAGGCCACCCAAAATGTGGTCCCCCAGGGGACCAGACCTAACTCAAGGTGGTCCCCGGCCGGGGACCACCGGCAGTCAACCCTGGATCGACACCAATCGTGGACACTTAATTTTAGACGGCGGGGCCGCATCGCCCCGGAACTTGTCGGGGCATTGACAATCCATTCCGCCGCCCGGTGATCCAATGACTCAAAACGAGAAATTGAGATGATATAATGGAGTCGGTTTTACCATTTTTTATTTCAAAAAAACGTGACTGAATGTATTATTTTTTAAATAAAAAATCAAATGTTAGGACTAAATAGAAGACAATAATGGATTTGGAAAATGTCATATTCGACCTCGTTCTTAGCTCAAATATAGTCTATTTTACATTTTATATATATATGAAAATAAAGTATATAACCTTTTATATACCCTATTTTACATTTTTTTTTATGTATGGACTCTTTTATAAAATGAGTGAAAAAAATTCTACGAGGCATATATATATTGTTATAGCGAGTGTAGGTGGTAAATGAGGTTTTAAATGGTACTGTAAAATGGATTGCATGCAACTAATGCTCAATGTATTTTAGTCAATTGGGCCTTCCAAGCTTAAGGCCCAGAGGTATTCCAAGAAACACATCAGAGGGTGGTTTGTTCTAATAAACTAACATCATGTATAATTTTTCTAAAGGCTTTTGTGTGTTACCTCTTGTGATGGTAACCTCTATGTTTTAATATATTATGGTGGCTAAAGATCTTTTCATTTTAACATAATTTGGATGGTCAATTTCAACCATCTTATATCATGATAGAGACAAGATTTTATTGAATTTGGGATTGTTACTATCTTGCATAGAATATCTAGCAATAAACAAATTGAATAAAGTCACTCAATAATGCTGGGCCAAAATACACAAAAAGAAAATTAAATCGCTTTCGATGTGGGTTGATGGTGTGGACGTTATATGCAATTTTTATTTACAATCCCCAATTATAGTCTCACATCTCTAGCAATGTACATGTTTTATTAAGATGAAACATATACACTTTTAAGTTTATTAAAAAAATAAAGGAAAAGCACAAAAAAAGTCTTCTAATGATAAGAAATATCCAAAACTGCTTATTTTAATAATTCTATAAAAAAATCACATTTAACAATCATATAACCCAAAATGACGTAAATGACCTTCTCTCTTGTAATTTTTAAAATCTCTCTCTTCATGTTTAAAATTTTTCACATCATCATTTAATTGAAAAATAATATCAATATTAGAAATTATTTTTATTTGAGAGTGGATTTACATGTTTATAAGAATTATGGCATAAAAATATTAATATTGTCAAAATTGTCATTCTTAAATTTATAAGATTAATTTATTGGATTTTTTTTCTACTTTTTAAAATTTTTTTCAATTTTTTGTTATTTATATCTTATAATTTCTTATAAAAGGATTTTTTTGTATAATATTAAACATACGTAAGTTTTCCAAAGTTTTTATAGACAAATGTCTAACAAAATATTTAATAACGAAAAATTTTAATTTTTTTCAATTTAACTCTTAATGGTGTATTTAAATATATAAAAAATAATAATAAAGGCCATGCACAAATACATTTTTTACTGTTTATTAATATTTGTAATTAGGGTGTTAAACAATTAAATATGTATAATAATAGATAACATAAGGTAGTCAAGTCATTTTGTTTTATCAATTTGTGAAAGAAGAATTTTTTATGTAGAATTTTTAAAAATGATTTATTCGAGTATTTCTAAAACTTAGATGATTATTTTGGTCATTTTTTCAAAAATAAATTGATCCAACCGGAATTGAATTTGTGAGGGGGCTTAACTTTTAGTTCGATTTTTAAAGCCTTTTTGAAAAAGAGGCTTAAACAATCGGTCCAACTCGTCGACGGCCCAAGTCCAGATAACTAATGAGCTGGGCCGTGGGCCGAGAAAGAAATTTAAATCCAAGAGAAGGAGATTTTTATGTACAATCTTTTTTCTTTTTCGGTCTAAATTTTCAGGGCATGTATGTTTTGAATTTTTTTTAAAAATAGTATATTTTATTCGTATATAGTTTGAATTAAAAAAAAAAGAAGCATATGCTTTAATGAATTGCATGAATTCATTTATATAAAAAAAAGAGTGAAAACATTTGAGTCTCTCTAAATGTCCATAAACCCATATAAGTTCTTGCAAACATGGAGTCAGACATATAAGTCCTTTAAACTGCTATGATTAGTCAATCAAGTACGTGGATTAACTTTTTTTAAATTAAATTTAATGGGATATTCTTATAATACTCCATCTATGTGAAATTGAACACCCACTTAAATTATTGAAAAATAGAAAAAACATATATATCCTTTTAAATGACCATTTTGCCCTTCATTTTCTCTTTCTTTTATGGATTTTGACGATATTGTTGCATATTACTCTTTTTTTTTAAACGATTGTAATTGTGAGGATGATTTTATTTATATATTGTATTTAATATACTATAGATGTTACTTAAATTTGTTTTTTACATTTTGATGAGGTAATTACACAAGTTAAAAAACTTCTGTTAATCACTATATTGTACATTGTGGAGAGTATAATAGTAAAATCACACCCATGATTAATTTTAACTATGATGGATTAATAATGATTTCACAATAGAGATATATTAGACATTTTATGTGTTTCTAGGGATGTAATTATCACGCACCAAGTTTACAAGGATTTATATGAGTTTATAAATGTTTATAGAGACCCAAAGGTATTTACCTCGTTAATATATGTATATAACACCCTCCCCCAAGGGGAGGTCGGTAGTTTGACTCCCAACTTTACCAAAAAAAAAAAAAAAAAAACTAAGAAAATGCACTCGTGATGTCGTTATGAACATTTTATAAACTTAGTTACATGTGTTCGATTGCTATACATGTTTGGCAACAATGAAGCTTGTTGTAGACAGGACAGAAGTAGATTCGGCCAGGGGATCGGCAAGGGGTTGCAGTTTCTTGTCCAGGCAGCTATGTGAGCGTTATGATTGTCTAAGGATCATCTCATTTTCAAGAGGACGCCGATGTATTTTGAGAATGTCACATATCCCACCACTAATCCTCTTGCCAAATTAGATAAGGGGTTAAGATTTTGATGATAAGTTATCATAATTTTAAAAGATAAAAAATCCATAAATTTTATTCATATTTACCTTTGTCAAATTTTGGATAAAAAATGAGAATAAATGCTATCTAGTATTTCAGTGTAGAAAATATTCCCATTTTCATTTTAAAATTGAAACAACCCTCCTTAGTTCATCCTAATTATTTTTTGGTGGGTTTTTTATTTTTACCTCCCCACAAACCATTGTATTTAGCGATCGCTCTTTCACTTCTTCGTATTTGAATTTTACTCCCTGAGAGGGATGTATCTATAAATTATTTAATTTTTTTAGTCCCTGATAGGGAGTAAAAATGAATTATCCTTTAAATCTGGAGAGAAAAACTCAAATACGAAGAAGTGAGAGAGCGATCGCTAAATACGATGGTTTGTAGGAAATAAAACACAACACAACTTTGAGGCAAGAAAATGGATTCAAGGGTCAAATGGTCATTCAAAAGGACTTGTATGTCTTTTTCTGTGTTTTCAATGATTTATTAAATGGGAAAAAAAATTTAACTCAAAGATTAAATTGACTAACTATAACAATTTAAATGATGTGTATGTCCGACCTTAAGTTTGTAAAGACTTATATGGGTTTATACATGTTTGCATAGACTCATTTATCTTTAACCCAATTATATATATTATATGGAAAAAATTTACCTGGCTAACACATGAACAAGAATGGGATGGAAAAACAGTGGACAAAAATGGGATCGGTGCACTATCAAAGGAAAATGTAATACTCAAAGTCATTCAGTCTTTTGCGGTTCCAACACATCAGAAAATGCTTTTTTTTTTTTTTTTTCTTTTCGAAACACGTCTGTCTATTAAAGCACATGCCTTAACAAAAAATGAAAAATATACTCAAACTAATTGAATGCATATACATTCAAATAGAGATTTCATACAATGAAATAAGAATGTAGGAATAACTAAATTTATCAAATACCCTGATAGGAGGCATGTTTCTGAAAGACGGGCACCATCATCTTCATCATAGTAAATGAATGACCCACCTAAACAGCTGAATCAAGAATCATTTGAACATAATGTCAACGATAATTATCCTCACATCTAAACAACTCCCTTCTATTCTACAGGACACAAAAGAGACTTCCTTGCCTCCCATCTTCTACAAGTAACCTCATTTATGTAAAGCAAACTTATGAAATCTGAAACCTAGTTGTCCATCCAAACAAAAGCTGCACCATGGATTCAGTCATCACTTTTTAGTTTTGCCTCCTTTGCCTCCCTTGCCACCCTTCGCTGCAGCATTTCTCCACTTCGCATGAGGATCGCGTTTACGTGTGAAAGCAAACTCTCCGAATTTGTGACCAACTTTCCCTTCAGTGATCTTACAACGAACGAAAGATCTCCCATTATGAATTAGTACAGTTCGACCAACGAATTCTGGAATAATACATGATCTACGTGACCATATTTTCCAAGTGGCTCCTGCGGACTTAGCAGGGTCATCCGAGATGGCCTTTTCTGGCATCACCAGGTCAACAAATAAAAGATAAGCAGGGCCTCAAATGTGCATATACAACATAATGGAGATATATGTTGATTATATTAATTTGATAGACATCATTTTCAGCTCTATAATCATTTGTTGTATCATCATATCCAAATGCCAGTCAAAGAGTAAAATTTTGCCTTGAACAACATCCACAAAGCTAGTAAAGTCTCATAAATAAATGAATCTGTCACAAGTAATGCAATTAGGACAACAAAAATTTGGGTTACCTGACATGTGGCGAATAACATTGAGCATAGGCATCACAGGAGGCAATCCACTATATGAACTGTTCTTATATATGCTTTGCCTAATAAGGCCACCAATTCTGTTGGAAAATGCCATTTGCTCGTGTATCCCTGTCCTTTTGTAAACCTGCATTAAGGATTGCATTTCTAGCATGATATCCTAAAAAAACCACAGTTGGCGTACATGGAAGAGCTTATTATATATACACAGTTACATCCACCTATTATAATCAAACACCCATGGTGGGGAATCATTCCTTGCATTAGGGGTATACGGGGTATACATGCAAGGTAATTGAATTTAATGGTATATTAAGAAATGGTGGTTTTCAGCAAAAAACACATGCGAATAAACATTTTTTAAGAAAGAACTTGGTCATGCATAGCTCACACTGCATCTTCATTGAACTTCATTGTCACCAAAGCAATAGTATTCTATGCACATCAATTATAATATTCCCCTATCAGTCAAGTCAAATTTCACTGTGTTTGAATGGTTCGAGATAAACTCTAGAATCCTCCAGTGTTTATTCAAAGTAATCTCTACATGTGACCTAGTAACGACAGTATATCAACCATATTCCCACAATTATTTACACGAGTCCACAATAAACATCCAGGTTTATCCATCGCATGCCGTTACACACAGTCCCTTTGCGGTCTCCTTTCCAGTCCTAATTTCAGTCCTATATGTTGCGTTAGCGTCATATACTCACATTAATGAGATATATGCTTCATTAATTTTTTTAAAATTTTCCATAAATGCATCCATGCACTTTATTGAAATATATGCCTCATTTTTTTTATAAAGACATACACCTCATGTGATGAGGTATATTATTTAAAAAAAAATCAAAACACTTGTGGACTGGAATTGAGATTAGAAAATGGGTTTTATGTAACATTATCCTTATCCATTCAATCAAGTCAATTAAATTGACCAAATCATCTCCTCACATGTTGTTTAAGGTACCCCTTCTCCACCTGGTGGTCTTGAGTTTGAGTCTTGTCCTATTGCATAAACTAGTTACATTGGCAGAAAACAACGAGAAAAGCCAAAATATGACTACAATAACTCATATTATTATGCAAATCCAGCCATAAATTTAGTGTGTACTACGACAAATCCTCAAGAGTTTTTTCAAGATGGGAAACCAAAACAAATCTGATTGGGGTCCATAACGCACGAATGTCACCACAGTGTTAAAATCTCATAACAACCATTCAACATAGACATTTTAGAATATGTAAAATTCTAGAATCAAATCTACATTTTATTTTAAAAAAAGACCAACAATAAATAGAGGATTCTTAATTTATTTTGTATAATACATCTTAGTGAGTTGATTTGCTTACGAAATATGAGAGCTTGTAATGCCGTTTGCTCACTTTGAAGAGAAGTTGCAATTGTTTCTTGACAGAATGAATGTTTTCTCTCTCTCTTATGTAAACATCAAATGCAGAAATGGACACCATCCATGTTCTCCAATAAAAAAAAATCCAACATTCCATCACCGAAAACTAAAAAAATCACCCATCAAAATTGATTTGTGAAATCCATACCATCAACAGAACAATCTGTGTGTGGCCCATGATATCGTTTAAATCTATTGTCATCTGCAACTTTTTCAGAGAGAGAGAGAGAGAGAACCTGGTGAAATTAGATATATGAATAGGTGGAAATCGACGGCGCCGGAGCTGAATAACAGTCGGTGAACCTCTAGCGGGCCTGATCAAGAGCGATCAAGTCGGAAGTTGTCGCGGCAGGACCGCAGGAGGAGGAGAAGCCGTCGATGAAGAAGAAGACGGATGTCGCCGCGGCAGGAAGAGGAGAAGCCGTCGATGAAGAAGCCCTGCTCGATGAAGAAGCCCCCTTTTAGGGCCGGCTTGATGAAGAAGAAGAAGACTGAAGACTTACACTTTCGGGCAGAACAAATGGGCTTTCATTATTTTTTTTAAAGTGTTAAATGGGTCGGGCAGGACAAACGGGCCTGCCCGACCCGTTTAACTTTCAAAATTTGTGCGCCCGCATTGTTGGTTGGGTGGGGCTATTTGCACCCCTCAGTTTGCTGAGCACACCCCGTGTCTGAGCACACCCCATCCAAATAACTTGGTTTCTGTACACACCCCAGTATTTATATAACATTTTACTTTCCACTGCACACCCCACTACAAACCCTAAAAACTTATGCAAGAAGGGGAGGAGGAGGAGGAGGAGAAGGAGGAGGAAGAGG
Organism: Acorus calamus; assembly: GCA_030737845.1. Lineage (NCBI taxonomy): Eukaryota > Viridiplantae > Streptophyta > Magnoliopsida > Acorales > Acoraceae > Acorus > Acorus calamus. The sequence continues at coordinate 40,859,128 of CM060863.1, read as the reverse complement.
GTGGGGTTGGGTCGGTAGGGAAGAGCGCCTCCGAGAAGATACATTGGCAGCCTTTGACATCCATGGAGAGGCGGTGAGGAAGGTCGTCCGGTCAAAATCGACGTCGGAAAGGTGCGCTTTTTTCATGGCGAATGCGTGGAAGCAGTGTTCGTGGAGGGAGTGATGGACATAGGTGGAGACGAGGTAGACCAGGAGACGAGGTTGGGGGGGATGGAATCGAAGATGTGAACAAGTTGTTCTTCTTCTGCACGCATAGACACTACCAGTGTCGACGGTTTCACATTTCGTAGACACTCCGACACTCCATGTGTCAATCTTTTCAGAATTTTTTTTTTAACATTTTATTTGTCCCTCCAAATCTCTACAAAAAAATAACAAATTGATTGTCTCACTCACCTCCTTTCAATGGCTTCTAAGAAACGTTTCTTATATCGGAGGATTTGGGCAATTGGGAATGTTAATGAGTAGTTTGTTATTTTGTTTCATGGTTGGTTGTTATTGTTGAGTTTTTTTCAATCCTTTATCATTACATGATAAACCATGTTGCAGCTTTTTTTAACACATTAATATTTTTTTTCTTCTGATGTAGCATACCATGTAAAGAGATCTCATAGACTGCAACAGTGTCTAGAGATCATATATATTCAGACACCTCAGGTGTCTACCTCATTAATCAAAACCTATTTGTTTCATTTTTGTTCCGATAGACTGCAGAAATGTCTAGATATCACATATACTTAGACACCTCAGGTGTCTACCTAATTAGTTAAAACATACGGGTTTCACCTCTGTTATGATAGACTGCAGCAATGTCTAGGTAATACAAATACCTAGACATTTCAGATATCTTATCTATTCCAGAATCAACAAGTTTCACTTCTGCTCCTATAGACTGTTGCAATGTCTAAGGATTACAGATACCTAGACATCTTATGTGTCTAATCTATTTCAAAACATACGGGTTTCACTTCTATTCTCATAGACATCAGAGGTGGCTATAGATTACACATATTTAGACACTCCATGTGGCTAACCTTTTTCGGAGTGAGTGTCTTTAGTACCAATTTGTAAATGGATATTCAAATATTAATCCATTTAAAAGGGGTGTGAAAAGTAAACCGAGGGGTGCAAATAGCCCCACCCTTGTTGGTTTTTGGTCGTTTATGCAGGCTTTACCCGCATATCGCCCGCTTTTAGCTGAATCGGTTTGACAGTGTTATCGAACCGCACAGACCGTTTTTCAGAACACTGGTTGGGTCACTCATTTATTTATTTATTTTATAGAACTTCATTTTGGATATCAATTCTAGTTTGAATAATGTTTTTTAGGCACCAATATCACAGGCTCTATGAGATGACATATGTCCAATATCTGATGTAACCTGTGTGATTATTTTGTTTTTTTGGTAACTGATCCAATGAGGAGACAATTACATTTTACTTTTTTTCCATCCGCCTGTGGGACATTTATTTTCACTTTTTTTTTATTGCTTCATTGGAAATTTTCCCTCCTGCTGCTTGACGAACCTCCACGATTCTAATTTCTACTTCGGAGGAATTTAAAGTTTAGAGATTTTTTTTCCATTTGGATTTCGTCTATGTCTATCGGATCAAGTTTGACATTATTAGATTCGTAATCGAGATTTGTTTTGTTAATTATTTTAAATTTTAAACATAAATTTTTTTATATATTAAATGTCATTTTTCATAATTTGATTTGTTTTTATCCTTATACCTTAAAAGGCCCATGATATGCATCGAAGATTGCTGCAACAAATGATTTTCATTGTGAACCAAAGCCTTCATGAACTTATGTGAACAACATCAATCTACTTTTTTATTTTTCAAAATAAATAAATAACAACATCAATCAACTCGAGAGACTCCCATGGCATCACATGATAGTCATTCAAGTTTTTTTTTTTTTGGTAGCAGCCCAGTGGGCCGAGGACACCCTATTATTCAAGGGGTCGGACGGGGATCGAACCCCAGATACACCGCCCAAAGGCGAGTACACTCATCACCTCGGCGAACAAGGAGAGGTGTATGATAGTCATTCAAGTTGCCTTGGAGAGAAAACCTTCAAATATTTCAACCACATGTATCAATATATCATCATATGACATGTTACAGGAAAAAAACCTTTCATGAGAAGGAACAAAAACTCGAACGTGTGAAATAAAATTACTATGAAAAAATAAAAAATAAATGAGCCTGATTGGTCACGCACCGAAGTTTCATAATGTCATGTCAGCACTTTTTAATTTTTCCAAAAAAATATTATCAATGAGCGCATTTGTTTGTACGTTTGTACATTGAGACTCAAAATAATGTTAGATGTACCTCTAATATTTAATTTTCATTTGGTGTTTACGAAAAATAATTTCATAATGAAAAGGCCCTAATAGAATTTCTGGTCACCACAAGACACAAAAAGTTAGGAGAAGATGATAATGGATTATTATTATTATTATAAAGAATGGCATTAATGTATGAATGATGTCAGGATCCAAAAATTCATAATATATTGGAGCGCCTTTGTACTCTATCCTTTTTACATGCATAAATACAATTCTATATACCTCGTCAGCCTCATATACTCACCAAAACCATATATGTATATATCTTGTTGAAATTTTTTTTCTTTTTTATTTATTTATAAATAACATAATTCAATTAATTGGAGTATATATATCATTTTTTATAAAAGTACATATTTCATTAGTTGATACATATGATTTAAAAAATAAAATAAAAAACATATGTGAACTGTATTTGTAACCGTAAAAAAGAAGGGGGGGGGGACAATTTCCTATATATTGGGCCACACCCTTGTTGAGAATCATTATGACACCCTTTATTCGCGTACAAGCAAGGCCCAAACCACACGGGCCCATGGATTTGGATTTTACAATTGCATGTTAACTTTTCTTTTTTTGTTTGGTAATTGATGGGGGAGCGGATTCAAACCCGCGACATCCCCTTCGGAGAGGATGCGTCTCGACCACCCCACTAGGGGCCTTCCGCAATTGCATATGTTAACTTGAGATAGTATCATAATAATTTATTTATTTATTATTGATCTATAAACTATAATTCTATTGTTCTAATGAATTTTTATGCTATTTTCATATTGGCTCATTTGTAGGAATCAGGATCGGTTGTGAGGATTCATGATTCATGGAGTCACCAGCCCTGTTATTTTTTTTCTTCTTCTTTTTAGTTTTTAAACAATGTTTAATAGTTTTTTTTTCTTGGTAAGCGAGAAATTATATTGCTATAGAAAATTGGAATGTAGGAAGGAGATCCGTTAATGGTGAAGCAATGCTTACACCATTTACATAGAGAAGAAAGGACTAGAGTGAAAACCTATGACCTCGGTGAATAAAACAGAAGAAAAAGAGGTTGATCCATTAGCTTTGTCAAAGCAGTTGCTGCTCTGCTTTGTCTTTTCGGAGGAGAGTACTAAAATCTTTCCAAAAAAGAGGAGGTGTGAAAAATGTTTGTCCCATGGTAGGCTGGTGAGATGCAATCAGATCTGCAGCTCGATTGCTCTCCCTATAGATATGAGTGATATGCTAAGAAGAAAGGTATTGTGCAAGTTACTGAAGGGTTCAAATGTCATGGAAGATAGTCCACAGAATCAATCCACGGCCCTTGGACCCTGCTACGATAGTGGTCGAATCCGTCTTGCTCCGCACGTGAGAGGCACCAATCTGACTAGCTAGCTGTAGGCCTGCAACCACGCCTTTCAGCTCAAAGATGTTGATGGAGCAAATCCGTATCCTAGCCGACATTGCGATGAGGCCATCTCCATTGGAATCCCTAACGAGAGCTCTAAACTAGTATCTATCTTCAAAGAGTGACCCATCCGAATTCGTTTTGATTCATCCCCTATCTGGTGGGGGCCAGCTAATCCATCTGGGAATACTTTCTTTGACAAGATAAGAAATGTTGAAGGAGCTGGCATTTCCTGATCAATGAAATGACTCTGAATTAAATTGTAATGGTTCTGCCCTGGTTTTGCTTAAAGGTTGATAAGTTGAATGTTTCATTGGGTCCCATCTCCTTTTCAGCTATGAATAGGCCTTTGATTTCTCGAATGATGACATGTTAATGTTTTTTTTTAATTATTATTATCAATGTGTACATTGTGTAGTTGGGCTCAGGCAGTATTATATTTGATGTGACAGAGCAAGTTCTTGCACGATTACATTCGTTTATATTGATCTCTAATTAATCAGTATTTTCTATAAATGTTTTTCAAATTTCATGTATCAATTAGATTGGTTGGGAACTAATTATCAAACTGATTTTTGCTTCTACAAAATCAATTTCATATAATAGGTTTCCGATAGATTTATTAAAAGTTGATTTTTTTATGTGAAAAAGCTAACAAAAACAACTTTTTTGAAAAATTATTTGAAAATATTAATGATAAAGATGCAACTTCTATGAAAATAACTTATATTGAAAATTGGTTTGAACCAGATGTAAGTTATTATTTCCCTTATAATATAATTGATTGAAGAGGTTAACAAACATAGAAATCTAGTGGTTAGTAACCGATATTCCATTTCACATAACTAAGGTGACGTTTGACAACGGGATTATAAAACTGATTTTCTGCAAACTCTAAATAAGTTTAAAATTGATTATGCAGGAAGCTGTCTCTCCCCAGCTTTCTCTAATCGTAGCTTTTGAACGCTATTTGTCTGAAATCTGTTTGCAGGAAACTGCAATTGTAAAACTATTTGATTACACAATTACAGAACCAGTTTTCGGCAAACGCAAAAGCTATTTCATTGCCGAACTAAAAGCTACCTAAATATAAACTGGTTAGTAATAAAAAAAATCACTCCTTTTGGAATGATTATATCATCTGTCAAAGACGTCTACCTTGTTTAAAGGGTGCGATTGGGTGCGATTTATATCCCAATGAATCCGGATTTTATGCTATAATTATTATTTGTTGGTCATTAAATTTATTATAAATAGATATGATGGCCTCCACTTCAATACATGATTTTATGGTAAAATGTTTGAAAACGATTTTTGTAAAACCAAGTTTTTTGTGAGACCGGTATACACAGGTAGAGGTAGCTTATTTAGTTCGATTGAAAGGTTAGCTATGAGATCCCTCCGATATTAAGAAAAAAAGTTTTATCTTTTATTATGCTTTTGAAAATAGATTCACACGAAGCACATTTTTTAGTTAGATTTGTTGGCTTTTTATAGAAATAGAGACAATTGGGGGTTGTTCAAATACGAGTTTGAATTAAAAATTACTCCTGTAAAAATAATATTTTTTTGTTGGAACCAGTTTCCAAACTTCATAGTAAAATAAGTCATTTCAATATGAACCACATCAAATGTTGAGAGCGGGTATAGAAAACAAAACAGAATCACAAAGATACGTTACACTAATGTTACACTAATGTTTTATTATTGAAATCTTCAAAAAATTCATAAAACCTCATATGTTAAAATTTAAAATATAAGTGGGTACACGTCAATCTCTGATAAACCACTAATCTATCTATTATACTAACAAAAAAGGTTTTAGGTGTATATAACACAATTTGACATCTTTACTCTCTAATAAATTTATTAAAGTAAATTATTATCCAAAACCAATATTTCTTCTCTTATCCACTAAATCTTAATTTTACAAAAAATATATTTAATAAAAATTAAAATTGTATTATATTTATTTATGTATATATTGTTGAAAAAACTTGGTTTTTGACCATTTCATTGTCAAAATGAATTTGGGTTTTACTAATTTTTTTTATAGAAGAACCACATTGGATTGCGTTCCTCTCATCGAGGTGATGAACGTAGTATATTTACATTTACAAAATCATTTCCGGGTAAATGAGAAAATTGGATAAAAAATTCTCCTAATAACATAGTAAAAATGGACTCTAGTGAATTGCTTTTAGTGGACATTTTATGCTGGATCTTTCCATGCGAGGAGGTGCGTAGCACCACCATGCCTGGCGCGCGTTGTGTGTGGATGTTTTAGAGGCGCACTTGATACTTGTATAGTCGTTTGAAACAGGGCCGGCTCTGACATTTGAAAATTTAGGTGGGGCCCTAGGCGGTATTTTAAAATGAGGCCCTATGAAAGAAATTTTGTTTAAAAATTATCCAATAAATTATTATTTTTAATCGATTGACTAGAAAAATTTTAAAAATAAATACGTGCTCTCATAAGCTTTATTTCACAACTCAACTAATATATAATTATTTAGAAATCTATCTTGTAATAATTGTATCAAAAAAATTATAAATACATACATATAATATAATCTACACTAAGAACAAACATAATTAAAAGCTATAATACCAAAAAGAAATGATGAAATGCAACAAAGCATCACTTAAACATTATTCCCCACAAATTTATTTTTTAAAATCAAATAAATACTATATCAAGTAAATTCATGAATTTTAAGTTTTAAATTAAATTGAGATGTTTTATACAAAAAAAACCATTCAAATTGACGTTTATAAAGGAGATCTCTCTTATATTAAATTTAAAGAATTAATCTTTCTAAATTTTATTATCTTTAATTTGTATATATAACCGGATTGTAAAATTAGATTAAGATTCATATTTATTTTAAATTTAAAATTTTTAAATTTGAATATTATGAGATAGACAACTACACATTGGATATTATATGGATATTTAAAAAAAATTATTTTGCAATAAATTGTGAATCTCGGTAATCTCTCTCCAATTCATTAAGATCTTAATGCAATTGATTGCATTTTTCTTGTCATTGACTGAGGCCTTGGATGGGTTAAAGTATTTCACATTTTTTGTAATGGATCAGAAAAAAACTGAGGCCCATAAAATAGATATTTAACATTTAGGGTATTTGGGGCCCTTCCCTGGGTGGGGCCCTAGGCAGCCTACTGGGCCTACACCCAGGGCCGGGCCTGGTTTGAAGAAGGGATGTCATAGGCTTTGTTTCAGTAAAAAAATCACGAAGTCTCTGATTGTTGTATCCTGGGAGACTATCGTCAGCATAAGCACCAGAGCGGGATGATTAAAGTTTTAAGAAAATAGAGTACAACTCTAGATTCGTCCAATCAGTATGTTTGGTTTCTTTTTCCTCACTCTATACTACTAGTTAATATATATAACAATATTCTAACTGTATTTTCTACATATACTGTTTTGTATAACTTAAAACTCTATTATATTTTTTAACATATATAACTTGATATATTATATCATATATAAATGAAATTGAAAAATGTCGTGTGTTGGTTTAGGATAATTAAATTTTTTTTTTACGTACGTGTATATCGTGCATGTCAAATTGTCAATGAAGTCCAATTCGATTTCAATGAAGTCTAATTCGATTTCATTGGAGGGATAAATTTCAAACACATTGTGAAGGGAATCGTAGAAAAATCAAATCAATCCCATTTGAATATGGTGAGGTGTCAGAGACAGTGCAGCAAACTAATGCATGGTGGGTTCAACATTTGATGGGTTTACTATCCTTCGGACATCCGATAAAATTGAAACGATACAGAAAAAATTAGTATGACCCCTGTACAAGAATAACACATATAAATCGAGAAATAATTTAAATTATTTTTTATATAAAAAAAACATTTAATGGGTTTACCAGCCTTCTAATGTGAAATCATTATTAATTGGATGAATGTGGTGAGCAATAGATCCTCATGGGATTCTGTCTTTATTATTAGATTTTTTTGGTATACCTGTCTTTATTATTAGATTAGATATACATAAAAGGACACCAATGTCTCTTTGTGTGGGGTAATTATAAAGGTTGGCCTTTTCCTCCCTCCCTCTCTCTTTAAAACTTTATTGAAAGACCTCAACTAAAGGTCTTTAAGCTTTTATTTTAGAAAACCACGTGGTGACAAAATGTAAAGTAATTTGGTGATCCATACATTGTTTTAGAAAAGCACATTTATATGTTTTGCTGATAAAGTTACATACCATGAAAGTTAATTATGAGACCAATAATGGGGTTGAATGCATGCATCTGTGATATAATTATAAGAGAAAATAGGGTTTTTTTATGTATACCATTGAAAATATGTTATTTATTTTTTTATCATTATAAATAGTCTATTAATTTGTATGTCATTAAAATATTTAAAAATTATGTATTGTTACCATTCTAATTAAATTCTATCAAATTTTTTTACTAAACACCTTAAAGTCATGGAGAAATTACTAAAATATCTTTAATTTTTTATTTTCATATTGGCCATTACAAAATATAGTATTTCTATAATTTTATACCATATTTTTTTTTTATATAATGAAAAAAATAAAAGAATGTTAAATTTTACCATAAAAACAAATTAATTCATATAAAACATAAAAGATGACCCCAATAAAAAGAGATATCATAAAAAATTTAACTCACAAGTCACAACTTATATAAGCATACAATCCTCTAATAGATTGAACCGAGGAGCCTAAGGAAACACACATTATAATCTAAAAGAAAAAAATGCCCCCGTCATGCAAAATATGGCCAAAAATCATATGGAGTTAATTGATCTATATATTATACATTAAAATACCATATTAATTATTGTTATTGAAGAATGATGAAATCCACCATAGTTGATGAAGGAGTAAAAAACCCTAACTCTTGATTCATAAAAAAAAGGGAAGAAGAAAGACACACGAACAATTTAGAAAGAACAAAAAATCAATTACATTATTGTGTTTAATTATTTACATTATGGAAGGATATCATGTTTAAGGTTATTTTTGTTATTTTTAATTATTGGTTAGAAAATTAACTCTAGTTAAGTTTATCTTGGTTTTAAAAAGTGATGGAATAACATATTTGTTCATTAAGAAATATTTTAATGGTATACAAATAAATGGATTATTTGTGATGGTAAAACAATAAATAACGTGTTTTTCAATGGTATATGTGGAAGACCAAATTTGCATACAAGTGAATTAGGAATAAAGTTATATGAGAATACCAAAATCAAGCCAGAATAGGATATAAGATGGGCCTAGTTACAGAATCTCATTGGCCCATAAGGTTATCCAATTAGCAGGCCCACAATAAGGCAGCGACCCTCGGCCCAGCAGGTTCGATGAAGGGATGGACCCATCCACCATAAGAAGCCCATGAAAGGCTTGCCCGACCATAAATAGAGGGACTTATCTTTCGTCCGACCTGAATGGGACGACTAGACGTGGTGATTTTGACCATCCCTAGATGGCTCGACCACAGAGCTAAACCTGGTAGAGGAGATGTGCTTATACGTCCACTTTGCGAAGATAATAGAGACTGCAGAGAATATCCTTTAACACAGCAGTGGTTGGCGATTGTCAGGGGTTGGTTATGCTCCGATATGGCAACTGATCCCGATGCCACCTGGATGATTTCGTCCGCATTCACGTTAATCTCACTCCCAGGAGCGAGGACGACATGCACTCTTCGAGTATAAAAGGGAGGACACCATCGTTCCCAAGAGGTATGAAAAAACAGACACTTATATTCCTTCTACACAAACTCTCTAGGCTTGAGTAGGCTTTCACTGAAATTGTGATCACTGACTTGAGCGTTTGATTTGAGCATCGAAGGGGCATTAGCCGGCACAACACTGGTGTGAGTTGCAGGTGACTGAAGTAAGAGACGAAGCTAGAAGACTCGCCGGTGGAACCTCATCAACCTCGAAGGAAGGCCACACACATCTCTCAGATCTCGTAATCAAAGCCCGGATCACTTGAAGGATCCGACGCAGTGGAGGAGGATCAGAATCCATCCCCCACAGTATATATAAATAAAACCCAGAAAAATACGATAGATGCATGAGATACTATAATTTTCTTTTTCCGCTTAATATATTATTCAATGATACATGATTATTATGCTCGTAATCAATCTCTGAAAAATAGTTCTCGTGCTATATTGGTCTTAGGGTCCAATGTGAGATTGAAGAGCAGTTTTCACTTAAACCCATTTTCTAAACGCTAGAATATTCCCTATTCCCACGACTCACTTTTTCTCAACTCAGATCAGAAGGCTAATATTTTACACGTAAGTTAAAGCTGTAATCATCTTCTTAAAAGCTTAAAGGAGAAATCTGCGTTTGGATATGAGTTTATGTGAAGTTTAATTTCCAAATTAACGCAGAATTGGCCAAAATGGGACTTCCAAAAAATCATATTATCAAGACTTTGTTTGGTTGTTGATATTACCACACATTCCATATGTGCATGCCTTATGTTTCCACTCTTCATCAAATAACATCTTCTAAAAATATCTCTTAATAATTTTTTGCTTTGCTCGAAGCTTTTGAAAACCAGTAATTCATATGTTTTGGGGAAAATAGATTTTATAGTGAAACAACAATTTAATTTTTACCAGTACAATCATAATAGCACTAATGCACTGGATCGCATCAGAACTTTAAAGAACTCCGTGTTGCACTCTCAAAACTTTTTTTTTACCAAGCAAAAAAAAAAAAATCAATCTATATATAATGAAAACAAGTTAGGGTAATCAAACTAAAAAAACCCATGTGTTAGCTTAGATCAGAATTTGAGGCCGCATTTATTTTGGGATATTTTGATCCTGCGCAGGGGTTATTTTGAGAAAATGCAGCATTTTAAAAAGATATCTACATTAGTGTTTAGTGTTTATTATGGCTTTTTTTAACTAAAATGACATTCACAAGTATTCCGCTAGCCACCACTTTGGAAAAAGAGGCACTTATATAGCATGCTATTTTATTATATTTATAGCCCACGTGCAGTCCTATGTATGAACAAAATGATATATACATACATATTATTAAATGAAACATGTAATTTTCACATCTTTTATAAGTTATCTTATATAATGTATTAGAGTATCCATGTCACTTTTATGAAGGCATATACATGTTTTGTTATTTTAAAAAATATATTTAAACAAATTAACCAGGTTTCAAGTAGAATTGCAAGTCATATTGCCCTTAAATGTTTTCCTTTTAAAAATAAAAAATGTGTAGTAAATTGTATTTAACCAGGTTTCAAGTTCCATTTATTCCAATAAATGGATCACCAACATTTCAAATATATATGAATTATTCACAGAAGAACACATAATCAATTCAACCACCACATATTCTCCATTTTATTTTGTCAACCTCTCATTCAAAATCCAGAAACGAAGCCAACGACCGGAGATCGATCTCCAACCAATCCTCCATTCCTTCATCCATTGTCGCCGTCGTCTCCAACCCCAAAAAGAAGTCCTTCCACTCATCGGCCTCTCCACCGCCGCCATTGTCATCTTTAACTTCCAATTCTCTCTTGGTTTCAATGCCCTCCATTTCAATTGTTGGTCCCATTACCTTATATTCAACATTATTAGGGTTTCTTGCAATGGTCGTCGTCGGACGGGGAGGGACATACCCTCTCGTGCACCGTATAGCCTTTGTTCGGATGACATGGTTCTCCGGTGGTGGCATTGCCTCATTGGACATGTGGGGGTGGTTTGAATCCATCGTTTGGACCTTCTTCTTCAAGTTCGTGTTCCAGTAGTTCTTGATCTCATTATCTGTTCTACCTGGGAGTCTCCCCGCTATCAGAGACCACCTATACATCGTACATTTGGAGAGAAAATAGTTATTCAAGAATAGAAGAAAATCAGATGTTTCAAAGAAACAGTTAATATTAATACTACTATGATATGACTATGACCTATTGCCTAGGAGTTTATGTAGTCTGATGATGAGATCCTCCTCGTCCTTCGATATGTTTCCTCGTTTGATGTTCGGTCGTAGATAATTCATCCAACGCAGGCGACAACTCTTCCCGCATCGCTTTAGTCCTGCGATATTGAATCAATACCATGTTTCCTATCTAGATTTTGCATGTCGTAAGATAGGAATTGATTATAGATTTGTCAAAAAAAAATAAAAAAAAAAATGAAAGCGAATTGTGATCATCTCCTCACCTGCTCTTTTGGGTAGATTCCTCCACTTCCCTTCCCCATGCGCATTGATGTATGAAATGAGGATCTTATCCTCCTCCGCAGTCCATGATCCTTTATTAAGTCCCTCTCCAGTGCAACATGGTTTCCTACCCATTCAGGGAGGGATATGAACAAAATGGAGACTCTAGCTCTTTGTGCCCCTCCAAAGAAAACTGTGTCTTGTAGACTTGTTATGCCTTTTTGAGGGGCCAAACAGAGAGGACTTGTTTTTTTATAGTTGAAATTTATGAACCCCTTTTAACACTGCATGTTCTCGGGGAGTCGCCAGGAATCTCAAACATTAAAATGTGGTAAATAAATATTTACTGTCATAAATAATTAGATGTGCTGCACATCCCTTTAATTTTTGTCATTGTTCTTAAGTAGGGTACGTATTTTTTCAATGTGGAACAGTGACACATGATATATAGCATGTTTGGGTTAGTATATGGTACTGAAAATTTAGTAATTATTATAAGAAATTGGAAGAAACTAATTAGCTAGGATTCAATCTAGGCATAAATATTCTAACTTTTATATAAGTTACGTTGCATTGAAGTTCACTTTCATGTCTCTGTAATGAATTTTGGACCTGAAGATTATGTTACATAAACTTTTATTAAAAATTTAAATACACTGTGTTTCGGGACAGCTATAGATATTGTATAACAACATCAAATAATGATAATGATGAGTGATGTTGGATGAACACCTAATTGAATTGATTGGTTTAATTATTATTTAACTATTTAGTAAACTCAATACCTTAACAATATTTTATAAACTGTTATTAATAAGGTTTACAGTAATATTTGATCATTGGGAGATTATTGAGGTTGTTTGGAGTAGAGGAGAGACATTGTATGACTGAAAAATAATGTAGAGATATATAGAGGGGTGTAACTTAGAGAGGAAAACATGCCATGAAATTTGTGAGCCTTCTGTAATATATATGCTTGAAAATTTTATCTCATGGATATAGACTTATTCAGGATAAATCATGTAAGATTGAGTTGTCTATCAACTATCCAAAAAAATATTAATTCCCACTTCAAAACATTATCACAAAAATTTAGATTTTTTAATATCCAAATATTTAGAATGAAATGGATACAGATACCAAGGTATTAACCCAAAAAAATATTGAATATGATATACACTATAAAATTATATATTTGTATTATATACTACTTAAATGTAATTATTCCATAATCCTTAAAATGTAAATAACTCTTGCAATTTTTTCTACGATGTATAAAAAAAAGACAAAATCCCTAATTATAATGCTCAACATTTTCTTTTATGTACACCATCTTAATCTACTCCAAATGTATCATCACCTCATTACTAATGATTTTAATCAATATTCATATTTAAACATGTCAATCATCTTAAAAATATGTATATTTTTTAGATAAAAAAAAGTATCCCATGACAAATAGTAATAAAATCAAATAGACTATTAAGTTAATTATCATATGAAATGTCTGAATTACTTTAGGTACAGAATTGGAGGAACGAGAACATGGTTTGATTGATTGTATGCTTATTTTAATAATTAAAAACATATTTACTACGCCAAAAAAATAAAAAATATAAATTAAAAACAAGTTTACATCCTATATAAGTGGTTTTGAAAGGGAACACGTGGCTTCCTCGCAACCGTATATGCGATCACACACTTGATGTAGACCTAAATTTGGTTGATGTTTTGTTTTTTTAAGGGATTTTTATTTTCGAGTCTATGTAAACATGCTTATTTAGAGTTCGATTTTTTAATTCTTTATATTTTTTTAAGTCCCATATTCAATCGTTTATTTGATTTTTAGTCCTTCCATCAAACTTCCGTCCATATACCGATAATTTATGAAATGTGATTTATTTTTAAATTCCTGTAAACTATGTTATCTAGTGATTAGTCTCTCCTTTTTTCATATTTTACAGGGACTGATTACTAAATAATATAGTTTATAGAGACTTAAAAATAAAATCACATTTCACAAATTAACGGTGTATGGACGGACAAATGGACTAAAAACTAAATAGGCGGTTGAATATGAGGACTTAAAAAGAAATATGAAGAAGTTAGAGACCGATCCCTGAATAGACATGTTTATAGAGACTTAAAACTAAAAATTCTTTTTTTTTTAATTGTTTGGTTAGTTAGAAAATGAGACCTTCCTCTTCAGGCCTCTGCACAAACCATGTTTATCAGTTCCATCTGTCCTTCTAACAAACACTCATCATCTTCCATTCTTACTTGCTTTTCAAAGGTTGGTTTAGTGAATCTGTCCTCAACTCCTGAATATGTTATGGCAGCCATATTTATTATTTATGTACACTTCCATGCTTAATAAAAATACTGACCTCATGAGCCTCTTATGATGGTCCATCTATTTTCATGTAGGCCAGGCCCCACATCAGGCCGGGCTCTATAGAAAAACAGTATTATAACTCTAACAAGAAAAAAAACTGCGGATTTCTTATTGGAAAATAAAACTCAGTTTGACATTCTCTTCTTTTCGCATGGATATAATAATGATTGACTTTGATCATTTCAATTTTCTGAAAGCATTGAATCAGACTGAATCAATGAAGTGAACTAAACTATTAATCATTCAAACGGATACGCTTATGAACATTAACTGAACAAGACATGTCCAAGAAAAACTAGAACTTCAGTCTTCATACAACTCTAATATGCATGCTTGGCCCTGGGATGACAGAATAAGCAACCGCCTAGGCCCCCAAATCCAAAAATAAATAATAAATAAATATAAAAAATCATATTTTGAAAAATAACATTCATATGATTTTTTTTAGCAATTTTTTTAGAAGTTCTAATCTCATTCTTGGTTCTTACATTTAATTGATGTAGATTTTACATTTTCATGTTTCAAGATTTTTTATTCTCCTTTTTTAAACAACTTATCTACTTTTATATTTTTGTTTCATTTTATTTTATTATTTATTTGTGCTGTTTATATGCATTTAGTTATTTTTTAAGTAAAATTCTTTTCTTTATATCAGAATAAAACCCATGATTTAAAGAAATTTTATGGCTTTTCTTCCTTGATATCCATCCGAAAAATAAGAGGAAGGTAAAACTGAGCATTATTGTTTTAATAATGATTTTTAATCCCCAAATTATAGATCTCATCACAAACCTTATGAAGTGACACCCATGTAATATCTTTTATCCTATCACACCCGTTGTTCAACAGTAAAAACCTATTCTATTTGTATGTTACAAGGCACCAAATTTTACAATGTAGAAGCCATTCTAGACTCCGGTGATAATCACACAGGTTTACATTTTTTTTGTTGTTGTTGAATTTGGTGTTTGAGATTGAATATGATGTTTTAAAATTTAGTTACATTTGAAAATATAATTAAATTTTATATGCATCATATTTCATGTTTTTAGTGTGATTTTAAACAGTATTTTTTTTTGGAAAGTTAGTTACATTTCTCAATTTTTTTTTATAGAAATGTATCTGAACATTATATGCAATATATTATAAATAATTTGCCTTTCATGTGGTTTTTTTTCATTTAAAATTTAAAATTCAGTTACATTTTCAAGGGTATATGAATTTTATATGCATTATACTATCTGTTTTTATTGTGATTTTTAACCTTATTTGTTTGTTGTTTTGAAAATCAGTTACATTTGTTAGATTTATTTTTTAAAAATATATCTAAACATTATAGACATTATTTTTATAAAAACATTGTGCATTATATGCCGTTTATGTTTTTCATTAAAATTTTAAAATTCAGATACATTTTCAAATGTATCTCAATTTTATATGTATTATACTCTCTTTTTAATTTGATTTTGAGCAGTATTTGTTTGTTGTTTTGAAAGTTTATTACATTTGTCAGATTTATTTTTTTTGAAAATGTATCTAAGCATTATATGCATTATATTTTTGGAATTTTTTTGTGCTTTTTTGCAATTTATGTATTTCACTAAAATTCACTTACATTCGAAATCTATTTTAACTTTATATGCACCATACTTCTTGTTTTATTTTGTTTTTAAACAATGTTTGTTTTTTTCTCGAAAGTCATTTACGTTCCAAATGTATGTGATCTTTTTGTGTATTATATTTTCATGTTCTGTGTGTTGATAAACATATTTTGTTTTTCTTTTAAAATTCAGATATATTTTGACATATATCTGAATTTCAAATAAAAAGGTAGAGGTGGAAGCCAGAAAATGACTCGAAAGGTAGCCGAACCACTCTCATATTATAGAGGGTGGCAGACTGGAATGAATTAAGGGGCCTCTAAATGGGGATTAAACCTTGAAGCCCACGTAATAGGACTGTTATGTTTTTTATTTTATTTTTATGTTTTACTTGTTAATCAAACTAAAATATTTGTTAATCGAACTGAACTACTAATGAATCAAACCATCATGTACTCATAACATGAATTGAAATTGTGGCTAAATAGAACTAAATTACTTGTTAATCGAATTGAAGTATTTGTTAATCAAACTGAACTACTGATGAATCAAACCATCCACTACCCATGACACAAACTGAAATTATGGCTGAATCGAACTAAACTACTAATGAATCAAACTATCCACAACTCATGATACGAACTGAAATTATGGTTGAACCAAACGGAAGTATTCATTAATCGAACTGAACTACTAATGAATCAAACTGCAGCACACAAGATTTAAACTAAACAAGCCACGTTCTAGATTCAACTTATCATATATACATAACTAATTACATCAAAATATTTCATTACAACTACCAATATAATTTTTTTCAAAAGAAAAGTACAATTATAACAAATTTTTTTTGTTCAACTCTAAGTACAACTCTAATTATAGCAAAATATTTCATTACAAGCATATAATTATATATAACTGTTTTGTTGGGCCTTCTTGTTTTTGGATTTTGTTGGGTGTACATGGTTTTTTATTATTATTATTATTTTTTTTTGGAGCCTTCTTGTTTTCCATGGGATCCCACAGGGGAGAGGGGGAGGGATCCAAAGAAAAGAGGAGAAAAAAAAGAGGGGGTGGTGTTAACATCAGTAAACTAATTTTTTTTCTTTCGGTTTTTGTTGTTTCAGCGGTGAAAAATGTTTTTTTTTGGATTCCATATGTTTCAATTCTAAGATGATTTTGACATTGACTTTTATTAGGATGTTTTTTTTTTAATTTAAGAAACAATATTTGAAAGAAATTGATGTTTGACAGAAAAAGTTGCTTTTGAATTCAAAAATTCGATTCAGATTAAAAAGCAGTGTTTCTAACCTTTTCAAAACATAGATTTCAAGGCAAAAATTAAAATGAATCCAGCTTCCGATTCTGAATTAATCTGTCCCGTCGAGTTGCATGATTTAAGTTTTTCAGCTTTTCAAAAAGCAGAATCCGTCTCAACAGTGCAACCAAACTGGGCCTAAAATCAAGTTTGACTCATTTATTAGATAACTTAAACAATTGTCTAAACATTTGATTGTACGATTGTGTAGTTTTTGTAATTGCAGGAAGCTGATTCTACAATCGTGAAACCAAACTGTTTTGCAATCGCAACTTCCTGCAAACAGATTCCAGATAAATAGTGCTCAAAAGGTGCGATTTGAGAAAGCTGGGGGAGACAACTTCTTGCAGAATCAATTTTTAACCCACCGATTGTAGAAAATCAGTTTTGCAATCGCGTTACCAAACGCTACCTAAGCCTCCAAATGCACAAAGACTTCTTAATTTTTTTTATTTGTAAGTAGGTTCAAATATTGACCAATAATAGCTTGGCCCTATTTGGATATAAGTTTAGATAGATTCTGTGTTTAAAAAACTAAAAATTCTCAAACTCAAATCCAAACACATTTTCAGTGTTTAGCTTTTTAAACCACTATCTTCCTCTTTTAAGTAAAAAAATCTTGTGGTTGAAAATAGCTTTTTGAGTTCGAAACACAAGATTTTAATAATCTTAGCGTTTCACTCTCACATCCAAACACACTCTAATTAGACATTGCAAAAAATATTTATTTTTCAAAACAATTAATAATTATTTTTTATATTGTTAGAAAGTAACCAATAAAAATTGACAGTATTTTATGATGCCTAAAAAATAACCAAAAAAAATTTATATGACAAATAGATTTTAAATTTATTTTGAATCCCCACAAAAAATGGGATTATGAAACTGCAAAGCCTAAGAAAGTGTTGTTATTGTTTTTCACATTATTTTTTTTATTCTTTTCAATATATTTCCTCTTTATTTTAAATTTTTTTTCTTCTCACTTTATTTCTTCTTTAGATACAAAAAACATCTTTAGACTTCCTGTTTGATGTAGAAAATTATGTGGTGTATACGACAATGAACAAAATCTTTTCTTATTTGAATCAAATAAAAACTTGTATATAAAAATTTATTTAGTAATTTTGCATTCCAAAAAACTAGAAGAATAATTTTTTAATAAAAAATTACCAATTTAAAATTAAAAAATATCTCGAGCCGGCCCAGGACCATTGCATCACTGAGTGATCATATATATTGTATGTGATGTTCTTAAAGAGCTACATTAATTTATCAGGTCTTAAAAATATTTCAGCTTTTGGCTCTATATAACCCGATTAATTAATGACATTTGATTGGACTGAGTGAATAAGAGAAGAAATCGTGCCAACCAATTTTTATGGTTCTTGAAATATATTCACTGCCATTTTGTGTTAAATTAATTCAACAACTTACAATGTGGATTATGGGGTGGATGCCATTGCTTATAGAAGGATTACAGCTATGACATTTTCAGAAGCTTTGTTTTGGGAAACCAACTGTAAATGTGGGGACAGGCCATCGACAGCCAAATATTCACACACACATATATAAGTATAAACAAATTCGATCCCTCCATTATATTAGTACATAATTTTTGACAATATGCACGTGTGATGATGCAAAACAGGTGACCGCCGACGCATTTTTGGAGCGATAAACCTAAAAAAGTCCACAAAAAAAGTCCACAATGTGGGCATATTTTTTTCATTTATTCTATTTTTAGACCTTCAAAATGACATTTTTGCTATTTGTAGTAACTTTTTAGATTTTGAATATATTTATCATAATAACTCGGATTTGATTTCTATCAATTCTAATAATTCTCTACATTTAGTTACAACAAACTTTCGCTTTTAATATTTTTAATAATTTTTAATTAGTATAAAAGGGAAACTTATAATATATGATTTTTAGCTTTTGATTAATATATTTTTGAGTTTTATTTATCTTTTGAGAATTGTGGGTTTGTTGAAGGATCTCAATGCTTCTTGAATCTTTGTTTAGTTTTTCTCTGCGTTATGTGATGTTCCGAAAGAGTGAGGCCTTTTGAACTAACACTTCAAGGTTCCTTTTGGAACCAATTATGGATTCTAAATAATTTTTGCTTTCATAATTAAACAGTTTTTAGATAATCAATTCTAAATGGTAATTTTGAATTTCATCTTTTATTTTTAGATTTTGATTTTATGTTTTAAAAATCAACAAAACAGTATTTATGAAAAATTAACCTTTTTGTAGTTTACCAAGAATAGTTTATTTTAATCAATTTAGATCATAAATTGTTTTGAAAGTACGTTGGTTGTAAGTTTAGTTTTAATATGCAGATCAGCCACATCAAGACTTCATCAAATGGTTTGATGAATCTCACCTGTTTTGATGTTCTTCTACAGTGCATGCTCTGTTCATTTTATTATTATTTTAAAGAAAATTGATACCAGTACTAATACGTGACTATAGCTGGAAAAAAACAGGCTATTGATTGTCACAATCATAGAAAAATTTATGCTATATATTTTGATTCAATCTATAGTGTGTATTATTTAAAAGCATAAGAACACGTTTTTTTGAAGAAAAGCATAAGAACACGTTAACAACCTGAAAATGCACGTTATAATATAAGAAGTACCACTTAATTTGTTATGTTAGACAATATTGAATCAGAAGTTGATCAATTAACAACATGGACTTGTAAATTGATCAGATTCACTAGATAGCGAAAATATAAGAAAGAAGTTAGAAAGATTAGAAATTAATCCATGTTATAAAAAGAATAATAATATCTCTTACAGACGCTGAATACACTACTCAAAATCATTCCTATAACACAAATCAAGTATATTATTTTCTTTAATTGAGTATATATAATTAGGTTTGAAAAATATATATATGCTCCATTGGGAAAAAAATGATCATATAAATATATAGTGTTAAAATGACTGCTGGAATGAATATTAGGTCGTGCCTAAATGTGACAAAAAGCATAAACCTAACATTTCTTAAAATAGTCTACTTATAATAATAATAAAGAAAAAATCTTCTTAACTCCCTCAAATCTTTTTAAAAACACAAAAAGTCCCTCAAAACTCATAAAATCGTCATAGGTCCCCATAAAATGTATATGGTTAATGAATTTAGTCCCCCGGTCAAAAGTATATCGAAATAAGTCCTTATAAACTTATTAAAATCGGATTCAATCCCTACAAACTTTATAAAATCAGATTTAGTCATTTTGTAACACAAAAATACTCCTATCATTTTTCAACATTCCCATCTCCTGAAATATCATCCTAAACTGTAAAAAAAAAATAGCCCTCGAACCTCATTTAATGTAAAAAATCGAGTCATTTTTTAATATTTTCACCTCAATCTCATCACAAAGACCGAACAAAAAAATTACAGTTTTATCAACTCCATTACAAAATAAGAGAAAACAAATTAAAAACCAAATCAAAATTCTATAATAGATTTTCAACTCAAAATTATTAGCAACAAAAAAGCATAAGACATTGATTATAAAACTATAATTTGATTAATAAAATTTAAATAAATTAGTATATACTTTCATATGATCATAGCGATTTTTTGTGATTTTGACAAGATTTCAGGGAGTTAAAACTATAATTTAGATTCAGGGAGTTAAGACAATTTTTTATTTTACAAGGATTTTTTTGATTTTCATGAGTTTTCAGGGAGTTGTATCGATTTTTTCAACAAAGAAAATAAAATTTAAAAGGGTATATAATTTACCATGCATGATTAGAGTTAATCACACATCTAGTTAGTTATAAAAACTAAAATAAATATTGTCTAATAATATAATAACCTAAGGAGATTTATCAAATTTACAGGGATTTTTTCTGATTTTCATAAATTTGCAGGGAGCTATATCGATTTTTCCCTAATAATAATAATAATAATAATAATAATAATAATAATAATAATAATAATAATAATAATAAAACAGTGTGATATCTTCGGCATATTATGAGGAACTTATTGGACACAATATATGATAATAAGATCACAACAAGAAATTTAATATTACCTGACGGACTTTGGCCGTCGCCGTAGGTATTCCGCGACGGATCTGGGCCGTTGCGGGTCCGTTCGCGTTGATGGTGTTGCGAAAAGGTCTGCGACGGATCTGGGCCGTCGCCGTTGCTTTATTTAGCGACGGCTTTAATCTGTCGCTCCTGACCATTAGCGACGGCTTACAGCCGTTGCTGTTTCTATTTTGTGACGGATATAAAGTGTCGCTATTGGCTTTGACAAGTGCAAACTGATCTTTTGCGACGGAAAAAATCCACTGGGATAGCTCTTACAAAACTTTCTTCAAAACTTGATTCTCCACCTTTTTTTTTTACAAAATATGGATCTCTAATAATTACAAAAATAAAGCATTCATCTATATTCAACATCTCAAACCACATGAACACAAATTGTTTAGATGAAATTAATACCAAATTATTTTTACAATGTTAAAATATCTCAGAAATACACAAAAAAGATAAAATTACAAAATATTATGCAATGCTGAGATTGAATCTCCAAAGAGCTTCAAAGAGACATCCATTGGAGATAGAAATGAGCCTTCCAACTGGTAAGACAAAGGGGAGTTGGAATCCTTTAACCAGGTATCCAATCTATTCATGATGTTCAACTTGGTCTCAATTGGCTTTGGATGCCAAGAAATATGGGTCTCGTTGTTCTGTCCCTCACTGTTGTTATATGTGGCTAAATCTTGAGATTGAGTCGCTCCCGGATACCAGAATGTCGAATTAGCCTCTGATATTACAACAAGAGAGGAATATGGAAACATTAATATAGATAAACTAGGTCTGAAAGGCCGAAATACAAAAGTAATTAAGCAAGACTAATAAGAGGAAAATGAAGGAAGAAAAACACAACCTTCAAAGACCTCCATTTAGAACATTCCCACTGAGAAGAAATTTCGCCAACCCCAATTATAGTTCCCGAAAATCTGTGCAAACAAAAGACAATTTTGCTTCAATAGATTTGCACCAATACAAACCACTGGAAAAGGAACAGATCATTTGGACACCCAAAACAAAGAGAACCTCTTCTCTGGTATGTCTTCTCCTTCAAATCTCACCTTGAATCTCATTCCAACGCTGAATCCGTTCTTAATGGCCTCTAAATATTTGTTCACGCCAATGATAAATTGACTAGTCCTGATTTTCCAAAAAAAATTGCATCAAGTACCTTCAAACTAAACATCACATGAAAAGTGACCAACTTCAAATTGGAAGGCCATCTCAAAAACCTTGGTTTGTAGTAGACGGTGAATGGAGTTTGTGTTGCAACTGCGTGAGATGCGGTAGCAAGCACACCAAGATGCATGCTTTGACTGGATATCACTAATGATGGGATGCTGCTTTGCTGCCTCGCGAGCCGCCGGACTCCCACACGCAATTCTCCATTCTCTTGTTTATCGACCACACCGTGGTTGGAATCGAAGACATAATACTTCTTTCTCTTGCTTTCCAGTCCTCACATGCCTCATAGCCATGACGACAGGCTACTGGGTGTACATACCAACGAACTGCACGTGCAAAGACTGAGGCACCTCAACATTGAAAGAAGCATGGCTTGAATGAGTTGGCAAATATGCTTGGTGCAGAGCTTGGTCAGGCATGCTATAGTATAAGGCTGATTGCATGCTTTGGATATCCTTTGGGCTCTTTGATCACATATCTACTAACACTGCCAGAAATATCACAATAAACAAAGATAAATTTAAGTGACCATCTAAGTCAATTGTGCTTCAACTTTAACAGTTTATTTTTAATAAATTCAAAACAATGAATTGTTTGTACCTCTGAACATGGAACATAAAGATTGTTGGCCCTCTACTTCATTTTCGTCACATCATCCAGGATAGCAGGGGGGGCAACTATTCCAAGGGTGCTGATCACATATCTAGTAGGACAGGATTCATAATTTTCATGCTATTTGATCATCAACACCAACCAAGAAGAAAATGAGCAAGAGACTTTGAATCAATATTTTCATAATTCTAATCAATGCCCACAATTTCTAACTAAGACAAACCAAATTCTTCTTAAAAAATCAATGAAAAGAGAGAACAACAACAAACCTGCCAACAAAGATGGCCAAGAGGAATCCAAATGCCCAAACTGATAAAAAAAAAATATCTTTGTTAATACCTGCAAAAAAAAATAATGATGTCATGTTGCTTTCAAATCCATAAAACTAATAATATAGTGCATCAGTTAAGAGTTTGATATATGAATTACTTGTGACAATCTCATATTTGTAAAACAACTATCATTTTACATTGTTGATTCAATGTAAAAGGTGGAATTGTATAAGAACAGACAATGATATTAAGAAGATTGACATGCGTGTTACAAAAAAATAATCAAATAAGAAACAACAAGAACAGTGGCATTAGACATTCATCCTACAATTGCACTTCACAAAAAAATGGGAAGAAAACATGTAATTCAGCTCTTACAAGTCATTGGAGCCCAATCAAAACTAAGATGCAGAACACATGACTATTTTTTAGCCTAAAATAAAAAAACAGAGATCCAAACATATACTCTAAATTCATCATGTTTATACCTGTTAAATCATGTTAGCAATAGATACATTAAAGACAACTACCAAGAATAGGAAAATCCAGTGAGGTATTATCCATAAAAATATTGCTTAACTTTACTCTCCCAGTATTGCAGCCGCTTTACACACCTTGCAACAAAAAAAATATTAAATAGCACACAACAGCTTCCATAACATCCACGGATTGTACAGTAAAAAAATACATAAAGAATTAAAATAATCCAATTAGAAAATATAGATTCATGACAATCGAAACCTAGAAGTAATCAACATTAAAACAGAACTAATCACATGTTTCATATATTGGAAAAAAAATCAAATATGGGAACCATTATAGAAGGGAATATAAAGGGTTTCTTAGTATGGTATAATCAAAATTTTGGTTATTTTAAAAATAAAAAATGATTATGATTTATTAATTGAAATAAAATAATGAACCAACCATTAAAAAAATGTACAAAAATTCAATAACCTATTCATCCACATCAATTCAAAACTAGAATACATACATTTATTAATGTCCAAACAACAGCAGAGATCCTTCCCCCAATCATCTGTTACTCTGATATTCCAATTATTCCTTTACAAGCACCTGATTAAACCCAAAATTTTTCCCATCAAGACCTAAAGTTCCCAATCACAAAAATGAAAACAATCAGAGAAAAACAACACCCACTCAATAACGAAACACAATATTCACGATTGAAATCTAAAAAAAAAATCGAGGGAGAAAATCCGAGAGAGAGAGTGGGATGAATTACCTCGCAAGACTGTAGAGGCTTCTCCTCGGGAGATGAATGGATTGCGGAGGATGAGAGGGATCAGTGTCCCAAGGTTTCTCATGGGGGTGGAAATGATCAGCGGCATACGGTTTCTCATGGGGGGGGGATCAGCGGCGTTGGGTTAGGGTTTCCTATAAGTGGGAAGTATTTTTTTCTTGGGAGGGGGAGGTGGTGGGATGGGCACTAATGCACTGTAGTTTTTTTTATGTTAGTTAAATCTAAATTGGTATTTTAAAAAAAAGGTTTACGACGCCAATTACGACGGACAAAGTTCGTCCTGAAATTTCGACGGTTAACGTCCGTCCCCAAAGGAGAGTCCCATCCGTCGCCAATACCCCTTTTTTTGGTTGTGGATATTCATTAATGATACATGCTAATCATTTTAGTTGGGATAAATAATGTTATATACAACTTCAAATGCAGTTTCATAGACAGTTCGCACATGTTTTATTCTTTTTAAAATAGCAAATTTTGTTTAATGAAATATATGTTTTGATGAAAAGTATATATCTCTTCATTTCTAATTCAATTGATACGTTTTTAGCTAATGCAAAAAAATTTAATAACTTGTTTATATCTTATCTAATAATTATATACCTCACTGGATAATAAAATATATATGATATTGTATTTGATATTATAGACTGTTTAACGGGACACCAGTAAAAGTAGTTTCCAGCGAATAAGAAAGAGACAAAAGTATTCTTTTTAATATATTTTGGGGCCCTCCCATCACGTGGAGATATTAAACAAAGTCTCATTTTTTATTTTATTTTCCCCTATGCATGCATGCAGCCCCCACTAAAGTCTAAACTCTAAGTAGTATATTCCGTATCATGATCCCTTTATGTCCCACCTACCGAATCCAAAGTTATTAAAGCTTATTTTATTGAACTCTTTAGATAAAAAATAATAATAGTAAAAAAGAGGTCACAGATGCAGACAAACCAATATATATATATATATATATATATATATATATATATATATATATATATAGGACGTGCTTACGTGCGGTCGTGTGGTCGGTGCGCCCGCGATCACGGGCCGTCGATCACGGGTCCATCGCATCGGACGGTCGGGTGCGAATCACGTCAACCGTTGGATACGATGGACCCGCGATCGGACGGCTTGCGACCGCGGGCGCACGACCGCACGTAAGTATTTTCATATATATATATATATATATATATATATATATATTATATATATATATATATATATATATATATATATATATACACACGTGGCTGGTTAGGTTCCCTCTTCATTTTAACTTTTCACTTCACCTGGGAGAATGCGTGTTTTTTCTCTTTTTTGGTATTTAACCGAAGAGAAATGCTTGGGGTCCAACATAAACAAACATTTTGGTTAATCTGATGATCTAACTTAATTGGCTAAAAAAATACCATTTCATGGGGGTGAGGGTGAGATGAAAACTAACACCAAAGATAACAAATTAAATGAATATATATAATAAATGAGCGTGATTATTTCAAATATAAATTCATAATTCATATACCACATTAATCTCTTCACTCATTATAATGCGATGTATACTCGCTGATTTTTTTTATATAACTGATATTATTAAATTCATTTAAATATATATTTCACATTTTATAAAATTATATATCTCAATATTAAATAAACCATATATTTTTTTAAAAAAAAGAAATAGGTGAACTATGTTGTAGATTATAAAATGAACTAAGTAACATTTTTCACAGTATATATATATATATATATATAGTCGGATGATAATATGCGGTCGGTGCGGTCGTGCGGATCCGACGTGCGTCGTCCGATCGCGGATCCATCGCATCCAACGGTCGATGTGAATCGCCCCCGACCGTCTGATGCGATGGACCCGTGATCGACGGCCCTTGGTCGACGCCGCACGACCGCACCGACCGCATAATATCATTCATATATATATATATATATATATATATATATATATATATATATATATATATGGAGGGCCGATTAGGTGCGGCGAACGGCAGGTGCGGCGTCGATCGTGGGCCGTCGATCACGGATCCATCGCATCGGACGGTCGGGTGCGATTTACGTCGACCGTTGGATTCGATGGACCCGCGATCGAACGGCCCACGTCGCCGCCGCACCTGCCGTTCGCCGCATCTAATCGCCCCCGTATATGTGTGTGTGTGTGAGAGAGAGAGAGAGATCATGTAAATGTTTAGATATATGAAATATATAGTAATTATATCACAACTTCTATTTCATGATATTTTTTTTTCTCTATTTTTACGTGGATGTTATATAAACAAATGCGGTTTGCATTGAAACAGTAAATGCAAATCGACCTCTGCAACTTAAAAATAAAATAAATGAGGATGTGCAACCAGGCTAATCATGAGGAATTATAATGAATTTTTTTTCTTCTTCTTGCGTGCATGATTAGAGCATTTAAGCGTTATGATCCACTAAAGGTTTACTGACAAAATGTTCCTTTGTCACAATGATCAGAAATAGTGTATAATTTACAAGGCTGTAATGAATCACAAAGATTATATTAATGATTGCCAATGATAAAAGTGTTCAGGTTAACTAACTGTATAGAGCTTGGTACTTCACGTTGCACCCATAAATAATTTTCACCTGTACAAATATATAATTACCAGCGGCTTTTTTTTTATAGGAAAAGTTCAGTTTAGTTTGAGTTAATCAAATAAAAATCAGTTCGATTTAATTTTGGATCTTCAATTCAATTTGATTTTATGTAAATATAATTTAATTCAATTTGAGTATGAAAAATCAAACCAAATCATCCTATTATTAGTTATTTTAAAGGGCAAAGCTAATCCCACTACCCGTGTTACACTTTCCCACTACCCATAATTACGAAAATGTCATTATTTATTTTAATTTTTTTAATCCCTTTCCCACTACCTAGTTTGACAGCGTCCAGTCGAAATGTTCTTCACTGGAACGACAGAGGTCCGTCGAACTGTCTGAATAAGTGTCGACAAAGGTTTAGTCGAAGTGTGTTTCACTAGGACGACAGAGATCCGTCGATTTGTCTGAACAAGTGTCGACATGGATGTGTCAAACCCTTCAAAACAACAACTTTCTTCTAAAATCAATCACTTATATAATCATTTAAGTCCTTATGAAAACAAAAATATCATTTAAGTTATTTAAGTCTTTTTGAAAATCATTCATATATATATATATATTTATTTAAGTATAAGAAACAAAAATATTAAACAAATAATTATTTGGATCAAATAAACAGTAAACATTTCATATAGACAAAAAGCATTATTTTCTTTTCTAAACAAGTGGAGTCTTTTCTAAACAAACTCCACTTATTTAGAAAAGAAAATAATGTTTTTTTTTCTATATGAAATGTTTACTGTTTATTTGGTCCAAATAGCTATTTATTTGATTTTTTTGTTTCTTATACTTAAATATATTTATAAAAGATTTGCAAAAAGACTTAAATAACTTAAATGACATTTTTGTTTTTCATAAGGACGTAAATGATTGTATAAGTGATTGATTCTTAGAAGAAAGTTGGTGTTTTGAAGGGTTCGACACATCCATGTCGACATTTGCTTAGACAGATTGACGGATCTTTATCGTCCTAGTGAAAGCTTCGACTGTACCTTTGTCGACACCTATTCAGACAGTTCGACGGACCTCTGTCGTCCCAGTGAAGAACACTTCAACAGGACGCTGTCGAACTAGGTAGTGGAAAATGATTAAAAAAATTAAAATAAATAATGACATTTTCGTAATTATGGGCAGTGGGCAAATTAAGTTAGGTAGTGGATCTATCCGTGCCCTATTTTAAATTATATATGCTATATATGCAGGGTGGTTGTGAATCAAATTCAAATTTTAGGGACAAATTTCCCATAACCACGTGCTCATAAATCTTATGCACAGGGGCGCTGTTGCTTACTATTCAATTATGAGCCGCCCTTCGTCATCGTTGGGACTACTCACTCAATCATTTGGAATGCTCTGTAACTTTTTTTCACTTCTTGGTATCTTTTCAATTTTTTTTTAAAACTAAAAATAGATATTTATTGAATGCTTTTTTTTATATATTTTTTAACCTAATAGTATGAACATGCAACCTTTATAATTATAACGATAACCTTTATATGACTATAATAGATTCTCATTATTTATCGTTGGTTATGAAATCCTCTGCAGAATTATAAATTTATTCTATCACACGGGTATGGATTTTACTATAAAATAATAAAAATATATATATTCAATTTACTGAAGTAAATATTTTTATTACTAAATTTATATGTTTTTAAAAATTAAAAATTGTCCGAAAATGTAAACCCCCCCCCCCCCCCTCCCCCCAACAAATCGACAATATGAATCTTTATAAAGTGGGGAAAAAAGGATTGTACCACCACTACACTATACATTTGCATGCATGTTTTATAAACCAGTGAAAAATGCATATAATCCTCTAAAAAGTCCACAAATATCTATATTCCCTCTTTTCTTTCTAAAAATTCAGGTGAGTCCCTGGAAATTTCTATGGTTAAGTAAAACAATCTCTGAATTAAGTTTTTGCCGATTTAGGAGGAATATTATTTAATATTTCGTTACTTGACCTCACATTGAAAATATATATTCATATAACCTTCTGAAAGGTTGCAAATTAAATATACCTATCAACTCCATCATTTTTCTGATAATCCATATAACCCTCTGAAATTACGCGCTTAATTCATATCATCTCCTACCATTATCCATTTAAAATTTGTATGTGGTTAATTTAATAATATGCATAAATTTATTCAACACATTGAAGAAGAAATATAGAGGGTTAATTTTCTTTGTAGAGGATATTTTAATCATTTAGAGAATATTATTGAATTTTTCTTAAATATCATGATATTATTTTATAATTGCATTTACAACACCTTTAGATGAATATAATATATCCAAAATATTCCTTAAAATTTGACAAAAAATAACTCAAGTGTCTAAATCTTCATCCATGAGAAAAGATAAGGGATTACATGGATATTTATAAACTTTAAGGGGATTATATACATTTTTTCCTAAGGTGTGGGTGAAAGTATCGAGGGTAAAAAGGTAATTTAATCAGGTGTGGTTTAGTTAACCACACCTTAATTTCAAAGAGTTAACGGTAAGGGGTATATCAATATAACCCAAACAATCATAGGTTATAAAGATTATTTTTAAAAAAGGATCAATGTGAATATAAATAAACTTTCAGGGAGCTACATCTTTTTTCCCCGGAAACAAATGCCATTTTGTCTGCATTTTTAACACATTAGTTGGTTGGCCAAAGAAGCTAGTCAAGCTATAGTAATAATTAAGTACGCAGACCCACCATAATAATCGAACCACATGTTTCATGTTTCATGTTCACAAGTAGCAATATTAATTATATGTCTTAAGAAAGTGGGCATATATATGGCTGTTCTACTATGTATATTCATTTCCTTTACCAAAAAAAAACAAGCTAGGTTTGTATACGAGGTCAACTGGTCATAGCTAACAAATGAGTCCCACTAACAATCAATCGTACGAGTGCAGAATGCATACTCCCCCATCCACAACAATCCATAGAACTTTATCTGATCAGTTTTAATTTTGGTGAGCTGGAATTACAATACGGATATATATATCATATGTGTATGCAATAATATTACACCGCTCGTACACTCAATCCTTTTTCAGCTTATTTTATAACCTCATACACTAATGATAATACTAGTATATATTGCATTATCATAATGTGTATAGTAAAAAAAAGTTTCATTTTTTTATAGAGAAAAAAATATACTATTGTAGTATCTCAGTATATATTTCATTTCATATAACAATACGTACTTTAATGGAAGAGTGTAGGATTTTATTAAAATAAACGGTGTGAGCTGCAAATGGGTTGCACAAGGGGTCAACATATCATTTTTCATAAAATTATGCTGTTTTGTTAGATGAATTAAGCTAGCTAGTCTCTTTTTTTGGATAGGAAAATATATACAATACAACTCAATGTAGTGTGTGTATATATGTAATGTGTGTCTGTAAATTATCTCTCTCACATGAAGGTATATATATGTCAATATGCAGTAAAACTTATTAGAATATTATACTTAAAGTTCATAACCTTCATACAGGGTCGGTCTTGAGTATATTAATCATTCAAGGGCCTAAGGAGGTGAGGGGATGAAAGTAGGGGAGACCGATTTTAGGGTCCGATTAAAAACACGTATGAAAAATAAGATTCTGAATAAAGTGGCTTAAATATATTTGATTATTGGAAATCAGATTTTTTTTTCGTTTTTTAAAAATCAGTATTTTTACACTAAAATTGAAAATAACTTTTTAATTAAGCCGACTTTTAAAATGTGTTTAACAACGCTTTTTAACTATCTATTTAATTAAAAGTGAAATTAAGCGATACCAAACGAGGACATAATAAAAAAAAAAAAAAAAGTCCTAGGGGCCTGGCCCCCACCAAAGTAAGGCCCAAAATATATATTTTAGCGGATAATCTTTTTCTAGAATTTCATTGTTTTCTTTTACAAAAAAAAAAAAAAAAAAACTGATCCATTATTTTCTTTTTAATATATTTTATTTATTTTGTTTCTATTTTATAGGTATTTTATTTTGAATTTGATTTCGTGAAGAAGATTTTTTTTTTTTTTTG
>CM060863.1:40712741-40822741 GCA_030737845.1 Acorus calamus | reverse complement strand
ATATATTATCAGATATTTTTGTTTACACAAAATCAATGATGATTAACTTTATCCCTCTATTTTTATTTCAAACTTTGTTCTTTATGTTGAAAGAGTGTTTCTAAAAAAGTTTATTGAGACTAATTATTTCAAAATCTGTTATTTTAGGCAATTTAAAGAAAAAAAATGTTTTTCAAAATTATTCTCAAATGGGATCTTTTAGGCAATCTCAAATGGGATCTAAGATTCTTAAGAATCTTGTGTTTCAAACTCAGTTTTTGAAAAATGTTGTTTTCTTAGCTTTTCAACTACAACATTTTTTTACCATATTAAAAATGAAATATTGTAGTTTGAAAAGTTCGTTGAAAATGTGTTTGAAATGGAGTTTGAAAATTTTATATTTTTAAACACAGAATCTATTTAAACTCAGGCTTTGTTTGGATGTGAAGTTAAAACATCAAAACT
The DNA here is from genome assembly GCA_030737845.1 of Acorus calamus. Lineage (NCBI taxonomy): Eukaryota > Viridiplantae > Streptophyta > Magnoliopsida > Acorales > Acoraceae > Acorus > Acorus calamus. The sequence goes on along the minus strand of CM060863.1, from coordinate 40,822,297 downwards.
GCATTTGAATGTGAGGTTGAAACACTAAGATTTTTATAACCTTGTGTTTCAAACTCAGCTTTGAAAAATCATTGTTTTATTATATTTTTAACCGTAAGATTTTTTGATCTAAAAATGGAAGATGGTGGTTTGAAAATTTAAACACTGAAAATGTATTTAGATTCGAGTTTGAAAATTTTTAACTCTTCAAACACAGAATATAGTTAAACGCGGTATCTAAATATATTGTTTGTATTAATTTTCACTTTTACAAAAGCCGGGACTGTGGCGTTTCTAATATTATTCCAAATATTGTCTTAGGTGTACGTTTGTTAAAAAAAATGGCTACTTGTTTGTTGTATACTAGGTACATATTATTTTTAATGATCAACTCTAACGGTCATGTTAGTTTGTTTTCTAGAAATAAATATATACAATGAAGGCATCTTATTATATGCCGTTACAATCTTTCCAAAATATAATATCATCCATGATTGACAGTTTAACTTCCGTGAAATTATTCTACTTTTAATCCTTCTTTTTTACAAAAATATAATTTGAGATGAGAAATAAAGATAATTTTAATTGGTTGTGGTGGTTTAAGAGATACACTTACCTCTCTTTGGGGAAATGGTTTTATAGTTCTTGTTATTAAGCACATATAATTATTATTTGTCCCTCACCCAAAAATAAAAGGCAATTCACTTCCAAATTTTTTTGGGTATAATGGGACTATTATTATAATTTTTGAAAATTGCAATTTGAAAAAAAAATCAAAATTTATATGAGAAAGGTCAATGTAACATGATCTTTGACTTTTGGATAAATATCAAGGATTTAAGGGCATTAGAAATCTTTTTGTATAAAAGTTAATCATGTAAAGAAGGCTTCGGGAAATGTTTTTCTAACATAATTATATTTTTGGAACTGGACGATTACTAATTAAAATTAAAAAAAAAAGATTCAAATTGATTCAATGCATATTTAAATTTGGTCCATGCATGTTATGGTAGAAATAATTCTTCTCTGGTATTAAAGTTAGCCTTATTTTTCAATATATTTGAGCCGTACTAAATATACTTTCAACTCTTATATAATCCTAGACATTGTTAAAGCCAATTCGATATTCTTTATTATATAATGATACACTAGATGGATGTTCGAGTCAGATTCATAATAAAATTTGCAATAACGCGTTTAACAAAAAAAATTATATTAAATGTTGATGCATGTGAACCACAATTCTCATCGTACTAAATCATACTTTTAATAAATTGAAAGTGTTTTAATTATATAAATTGGAATCTACAAAGTGAACCAATATTTCGAAACACAAGTCATAGTTTAACTAAACATTATATTCATTATGTACTCCTGCCTGGGGCTACTAAATGTAGGGCACACATGCTGCTGCTTTTTTCAAAACCATATATGCCATTGTCGTCTACATATATATAGTTTCCTATACTGTACATAAAGCAATTCATATAGTTTTAGACAAACCATATATAAAACACAAACTCTCCGCAGCATTGATCACTGTTTTTCTTCACAAGATAACAATTACAACACCATTATTAACATTACAAGGATAAGAGACAGTAATATTATTCAGTTACTTTACGGGCCACCAACTAGTTCTCATTTACGCAACACAAAACAAACTAAGCAAAAGACACGAAGCACAATCACACCAACTAGTATCTTTAACGTCCTTTAGAGCCAGAGAGGGGTTGGCAGTGAATCAAGATCAGCAAAGCTTTGGATCAGATCGAACTCCTGATTACAAATATCCAGTCCTCCATCGCCGATCGGGAAAACGTAACCACCATTGTTGAGTTCTGTCTCCCCATAATCTTCGAAGTCCCACAAGGAGTTCAATAATGCGCCCTCTTCACAGGATGACAACCATGATGAGTCTTTGTGGGGCATGGGTTCCACCACCAGCCTCGTCGTCTCTGTGACTATATCTACTGGCACCCCTGTATCTTGATGTGAACCAGAGAAAGCTCTCTGCGAGATGTTTGGCTGGGCCTGTGTCTTTGTTTGGGATGTCATGTACCCCAGAGGGGTGATTATATCTTCTTTTTTGCTCTGGCTCCCTTCAAACACTTTCTTCTTCATGTGCGAGTTCCAGTGGTTCTTGATTTCGTTGTCTGTTCGGCCCGGGAGTCTCCCTGCTATCAGAGCCCACCTGTGAATAAAGAAAAATGTTAGAAACAATCGTTAAACATGTTTTCAACTTTTTTTTTTACTGATATACATTTGTAAAATGAGATACATACATTTTGTAATTTTGTTAATCGAGTATATGAGTATAAACTAGTAATTAAAATTTTCATATACTCGATTAAGACCGCAGATATACCCATGCACCCAGAGAACAACAGAATTACCTATTCCCTAGAAGTTTGTGAAGCCTGAGAATGAGATCCTCCTCTTCATCAGATATGTTACCCCTCTTGATCCCCGGCCTCAGATAATTCAACCAACGAAGCCGGCAACTCTTCCCACATCGTTTCAACCCTGAAAAAATTATCAAACCATATAATTCATTGCATCAACTACTATATATATAGTTGGCATGCATTGATCATCATATATAAGAAATAAAAATGAAACCTGCTCTCTTAGGGATTCTCTTCCAACGACCCTCTCCATGGTTGGAGATGTAATCTATGAGGATCTTGTCTTCCTCGACTGTCCATGTTCCCTTGTTGAAGTCCTCCTTAGGACAGCATGTCCCTCTTGTTCTCCCCATCAATTAATCATAAAAAAAAGGAGAATCAAGAGACACATACACCTCTCTCTCCCTCTCTCTCTCTCTCTCTCTCTCTCCAAATGTATCGGACGAAAAACTAATTAAAAAAGGATCCCAAGTGAACTTATAAATACATGCATGATGTGGTTTTCGTTTTTATGATAGCTGTAGCAATCGTGTCAATAGTTTGGTAGAAAAGGAACCTTGCGAACCTGGGACGAACACTGGCGTGTCATGACAACAACCGTTGATCTAGTGTAGTTTGGTGGGGTCCTTCAAATGATAGATCATTGTATATGTGTACTGTTGGAATTTTACTCATGTGAAAGCGGCTCATAATTTGGGGAGGGGGGGTGTATGGGTGATTTTATAGTTATTCGGCACACTGAGAAAGGTTCATGTATACATTTTTTTTTCTTTGTTAACAAGATGTATATCACATAAAAACACGTTTACTATTTAAAAATAAAAAAAGCGAATTGCAAGTGAGAGTGTAAGGGAAGGGGGCAATGAATCTTGGTGGTGTGTGCGGGAGCACGTGTTGTATTCTTTGTTTTTTATTTTGATTCATTTTATCTTGCTCTCATTCTATATATTCTTTTGTTTTAATCATGATTTAGACGTTATCTATTTTATTTTTCAAATGAAATAGAAATGATCGTAATCTTCTAAAAATATTCTTTTTTTTTATTACCACAAAAATTCTGTTTATTTATTTATTTATTAAAGGAATTCCAAAAAAGTTGGTATTGCTTTCTTGTATGAAGTATTTTAAAGATGTCCCCGCTAGTGTTCACATGTATAATGATATTTGTTGGCGTGTGGCAAGTAGCATTATTTTTATTTTATTTATTTATTTTAATGTTGTTGCTGTACGGTTACTCTTCTTTGATAAATAAATAAAAAAATAGTTTGAATCTCCTTGTGACTGTCACCAGAATTCTTTGTGTGTCTCGATATTAATGATTCTACCGATGAACTATGAGATTTTACCGTAGACCCAAAATTGTAAAAAAAAAAAAAAAAAAAAAATTTGGGAGTGTTTCTAGAAGGGTCCGAATGATTACCCAGACAACATGGAATCCATAATATTGTTAACTGTATTTTTATACACGTTTGAGGATTTTTTTTTTCTTGGATTGTTTATTTTAACAATAAAATTTTTTTATATGCATTTGCAGTCACATCATAACGTTTGTGATTCTAAAAGTTGGGATCCCTGTCACTGGGAAGTTATTCATGCACGGAGAATGATATTCTCCTGGAACCTAATCATTTTTGTTTTTGGATTATCCAACATTGGATAGTTTTTAATTTTAACCAAATTGATCATGTAGCAGACTAAGATCCTGTTTGTTAACAATTTTTTAAAAAACATTTAAAACCAAAATCTAAATATCTATTTGAATCCGATGAACTAAAAACTGATTTTACAAAAATAAAACCCGGCAATTATATTGATTCCATTTGTCTTCTTTAAATACATGTTGAAACCACAGGATACAAAAAATGAATTTCTTTTAATCTTTTAAATTTTTGGTAGATCTTACAAAGTACTAATCATACTCTTTTTGTAGAAGTTGAATTCTTAATGATAGAATATAATTATTGGTTTTTTTGAAATAATGGGAATATAGCATGATCCTTAATAATAGAAAATTCATCTAACAATTCTAAAAGAAACTTTAACATATTAAATTAGTAAATTTGAATTCTGTATGTATGACATTCAGCCCTTTGCTTATCAAAGGTTGTGAAAGATCTAAAACCCATCTTCTTATATAATATTAGCCCCTTTAATTTTTAATTTATCTATTCAATTTATATATGCAATGGTTTGAGGTGACAGTTACTCTCATTTGCTTACTGCATCAAAATCAACCTGAGGTCAATCAAAAATTTCTTAATGAAGAGATCAGATCATTCTTTTAACACACCCGCATCATGCAAAAGAAGAAAGTTTAATCAATGTAATAATAACCTACGTTACGACAAGATGCAATGCAACCAAAAGAATGTGTTGTCATTGCACAAATCATTATCAACGCCATCCACGGACCGGGTTACGGCCCGCCTCCTCTCCAGCATCTATTGGCACAGATCAAGATGGTGGCTAATAAAATCCATCATATCCAATTCATCAAGGTTCATCGCGCGGATGTTCGGGCCCCTGAGGTGTTGGCACGCCGTGCTCGAGTTTCTCAAACGGATAGTATGTCCCATTTTCTGGAGAATGATAGCATCCGAGCTGCTATTTCTCTTATGTTGATAGCATCCATAGATGCATTTTGATGGCGCAGGGGAGTACTTTTAATTTTTTGTAAGTTTTTGTAATATCACATTTGTTTGCCTTCTTTGAGGGCCTTCTAATACCAAAAAAAAAAAAAAAAAAAGTGTTGTCATTACATCTTTGCTTTTTTTCACTGTTAATTAGTACACCTAACAATAATATAAGGACCACTAAGAATCTTGTCACCATGTGAGAGCATTATATATATTTGGGAAATCCTAAAAAACAAATATCATATCAATCAGTCTCATCTACCCTTCTCATTTGTTTATCCAAAAACAGTGAACCCCAGTGCTTTAATTAGAACAATTGGATAATGTTACATCTAGTTCACTCTTCAGTCATAAATCTAGTTTATAAGTGTTATAAATTTTTTAAAAATAGTATACTTCATCTAATAAGGTGTGTATTTTTATAAAAATAAAATATATATTTTAATGAATTGCATAAGTGCATTTACAACAGAAAATGTAAAAAAAATTTATCGAAGCGTATACCTTGCTAAGATAAATACATGTTTTGATAATTTTCAAATCAATACAAATGGGATTGGAATTAGGACTGAAATTAAAAAAATGTATGTAACAACATTTTATAAAAACTGAAAATTTTAAACAGTTTGGCATGGCCCAATATAATATGCTTTGGATTGAGGGAGACAGCTTTAAGTTGGGAATGATAGTGACGTGGCTTGCTTGCCGACTACTCATATAGTTTGATAAATCAAATACGGTTTACTCTAACTTTTTGACATTTATATATAACCCCTCCATGTTAATGTGAATATATCTTATCAAGGTAAATAGATACTCTGATAATTTTTTATCGACGCATATGAGATTAAAATTGAGACAAGAATAAAAACTATGTATAGCATCATTCTAACGGTTTGGCATGACCCAATAAAAAAACTCTGATAATTTAAAACGGTTTGGCATAGCCTACTATAATATGCTTTGGATTGAGGGAGATAAGTTGGGAATGATAGTGACAAGGCGTTGCTTGCCCATTAATAATAAGGGAAAAATTCATACAACCCCTTTATCTGACTGGAATCCATATAACCCCTTGACTTTTCTTAAAATCCATATAATCCCCTGAAAATACCTAGTAAATCCAAATAACCATTTGAATAAAATTTTTGTTAATTGATAATTAATATTTTACGAATATTTCATTTGGTTAACCCTGACTAAAAACACAATATACTAAAAAATCATTACAATATTTTAAAATTGTGAAAAAAAACCTAACAAAATGATGATTCTACCCGCTCTGAATATATTATAAAACCTCGTCGGGGGGGGGGGGGGTAAATCGTCATTTATAGAAGATTTTTTACATTTTTAACACATTGTAGGATTTTTTTGGTATACAATATTTTCTACCAGGGTTAACCAAACATAATATTCATCATCTATGAACGTAAATTTTATTGAGGGGGTTATTTGAATTTACTAGGTGTTTTAAGGGGGTTATATGGATTTTAAGAAAAACCAAGGGGTTATATGGATTTCAGTCAGTTTATAGGGGGTTATACGGATTTTTTCCTAATAATAAAGTTTGATAAATCACATATGGTTTACTCTAACTTTTTGACATTTATATATAACCCCTCCATGCTAATGTGTATATATTTTGCTAAAGTAAGTATATGTTCTAATAATTTTTTATCAATGCATATGAGACTGAAATTAGAACTAGAATAAAAACTCCAGCAATTTGGCCATGCCCAGTCTAAAAACTCTGATAATTTTAAACAGTTTGGCATGGCCCAATATAATATGCTTTGGATTGTGGGAGACAGCTTTAAGTTGGAAATGATAGTGACGAGGCGTTGCTTGCCCACTAATCATAAAGTTTTTTTTTTTTTTTTGCTTGGTAACTAATCATAAAGTTTGATAAATCACATATGGTTTACTCTAATTTTTTGACATTTATATATAACCCCTCCATGTTAATGTGTACTTTTATTTGTTATGCGCTTGCATGGATGTGCTTGTTAACATTTTGTGTATTATGTGGCCTGTACATGTTTGTATTTAATTAGTTACTAGATGTTACTCCACAAGAAAAATATTTATGAGAATAATTGAAAGGTGAACCAATTAATTTATGACATCCAAAATGTTTTATAGACAAATAAAACATCCGTTGCATTTTGAGATGTTTCAACCTTCATTCATGTACAAAACTCCATTATAATGTTCAATGGAGTTTTGAGAAAACTCAATGCCTTTGGTGGTTATGAATTATACAAAACCAAAGGTCATTTGAGTGAGTTATGAAAATGCCAAGGGTTATTGGTAACTCATGGATTAATGGAGAATGGGTTATGGAAACACTAAAGGCATTGGAAACTCATGTAAGTTATGGGTTAATGGGAATACTAATTCCATTCATAACTTATGGATTAATGAAATAAGTTATGCAAATCCTAATGGTCTTTAATGGGAAGACCGAAGGTTGATGAAGATGTCTATATAAGGGTGAGGTCCCAAGTCATACTCTCACACTTACACATTCACAATTTGTGTGAGAAATTCCTACACCACATATTGCTACCCATTAAGCTAGGTGAGAGTAGTGACTTGAAGACTTCAACCAAAGAAGATTAAGTTTTGAGTTCTTTTGGTACACCACTCACCTTGGTATCATGGAAAAAGGTCAGTAATATTTTATGTAATTTTGTTATAGGAAAATTCACTATGTTTTTATGCATCAAAATTGTATCCTTAAAATTCCGCATAATGATAAAGTCTAACAGTGTCATTCTTGCAGTTGCAAGTACACCTGCTTTAATTTCTAAGGCTAGTGTATTATTATTTAAGCAAAATTATTTGTGTTTATTCTTTGAAATAATTTTTTTTTGTGTAGAGACAAATTAATTTTATATACACACACAGTAAGTATAAAGAAAACAGTGTGTATATATATATAATTTAAAACACTATATAGGTTGACTGGAATACTTGTGAATAGTAAATATTTCATGCACCCTAATTGAATTAGATTTTCTCACCCTCTATATATGTGATGTACTTCAATTCTGTTGTGCATGTGTGTGAGGGGATGACAAGCTCATGTGTCATTTAATTCGTTCTATGGATTTGTGTAATCTTATCAGGGAACAATTTTTGTAATTTTGTTATTACAAGGCGTTGCACTATTCTCTAGCAACTTTGTGAGCTGTGATTGTCACGTCCTGACGGGCCTTGGCCATGTGGTTAGGGACACTGCTATATATTGTTGCAGCTTCTCCATGGTCCATCCTTGCTTTGTACAATGTTGGAATATTTGTTATTAGCCAGTTGGACTTGACCATTGTAGCCTCTGTGTGCACCACAAGGTTATCGTGGGCCCCTGGGTCATGTTTCTCTGAGGTAGTAGTACTACGTTGGGACGATGAATCGCCCTGTTCAGGTCTTTATAAAAAAAAAAACTGTCATTGTCTGGCTTGTAAACCTGAAATTGCTATATATTTGTGTGGCAATCAAAATCAAACCATGTTGCCCCCAATAAATAAAGTACATTAGCTTAGATCATTGTGGTCCAACACATTTGTCAAACCATGTTGCCCCCAGTAAATAAAGTACATTAGCTTAGGTCATTGTGGTCCAACACATTTGTTAGGTTGGGGGAGAGCAGTAGCTTTTTATTATTCTAAAGTTTGGGAATTATATATGCAATAATGTATTCAATTCGATTAGAACCATTTTGATCGAATGCTTATATTACTTACAAAATATTGATGTATTCCTACATATATATTACATGTTAGCTCTTCGACATGGTGAGGCCCCAGGACAAGATTATGTCAAAGCTAATCAGGATTTTGACAGTAAACATGAACTGATTAAGTGGGTCCTAAACAAACTTCCAGAATAAGTATATGTATGCAATTATTTAACAAAAAATTATTGATAAATAAAGCACAAAATGTAATTGTTTGACAAATACCTACACCAAATTGGGGCTTCCATTGGTGAGGGATGGGGTTTCAAGGGTGGCTCAGTTGATTGTGGTGTTGGAAGAGATAAGATAATGTCATTGTTAGGTTTTACTTTTTAGGCTTTCAAAACACAATTGACCAAAATGCATCCATCTCTTTTTTAATTATATAATACATTTTATTCGCATGTGATTCTTGCGATTTATTTGTTATTAATATATTGATCTCAGTACTGGATATTATTAATGCATGTGTTTTCTCATGCAACATCTACAACAGTTAGCTAGTTGTTTGTAAAAAATTTAGGGACAAATTTTCTAAGTTAATTAATTTTAAGTTACCCTCATATATATATGCTGACTACATGGGGACATAGTTAACGCTATCACTAACTGATCATTCATTATAAATATAAAATTCAACCCTGCCTATTCAGCTGAGTCTAGCATATAGTAAAAGAAATTATGCATTTAATTTATTAAAGCATACATTTTTTTTGTGATTGTACATTTTTCACTAGATAAGTTTATATTTTAGAAAATTCAAAATATTTTGGACTGTAAAATAATTGCAGGAATAATTATTTCTAATTATATATATCATGTTAACATCATGTAGGTTTTTAGTTTGCAACTATTTTGATTTTTTTTAAATAGTATACCTTATATATATATGAGCACCGATTAGGTGCGGCGGCCGCACCATGCGGCGTCGACTACGGGCCGTCGATCACGGGTCCATTGCATCGGACGGTCGGGTACGATTCACGTCTACCGTTGGATGCGATGGACCCACGATCGAATAGCTGCCGCACGGTGCGGCCGCCGCACCTCATCGCGGTCGGATATATATATATATATATATATATATATATATATATATATATATATATATATATATATATATATATATATATATATATATATATATAGTCGCGATTACGTGCGGTATGCGGTCGGTGCGGTTTACGACGTGAGCCGTCCGATCGCGGGTCCATCGCATCCAACGGTCGACGTGAATCGCACCCGACCGTCCGATGCGATGGACCCGTGATCGACGGCCCGTGATCGCGCACCGCACCGACCGTAAACCGCACCTAATCGGCTCCCTATATATATATATATATATATATATATATATATATATATATATATATATATATATATATATATATATATTATAACTCGTTAGACAGTGTTAAATGAGATATATGAAACTACTATAAACGGGATGTCATTAGGACTGTGTGTAATGACGTCCTCTTCTTTACGGTAAGTAATCCATGAGTAAATAGAAAGGCAAAGCCCACCATGACTGAATCTGAGGCCCATTATCCGTGTTGTTCGATTGACCAATGGACCCGTTGACCAACACCTCGTTTCATATTTCTCTACTCTTCTTATATATATATATATATATATATATATATATGGTCGTGATTACGTGCGGTGTGCGGTCGGTGCGGTTTACGACATGGGCCGTTTGATCGCGGGTCCATCGCATCCAACGGTCGACGTGAATCGCACCCGACCGTCCGATGCGATAGACCCGTGATCGACGGCCCGTGATCGCGCACCGCACCGACCGCACACCGCACGTAATCGGATCCCTATATATATATATATATATATATATATATATATATATATATATATATATATATATATATATATATATATATATATATATATATAGTCGTGATATCATACGGTCGTGCGGTCGCGATTCACGGGCCGTCGATCACGGGTCCATCGCATCGGACGGTCGGGTGCGATTCACGTCGACCGTTGGATGCGATGGACCCGCGATCGGACGACGCACGTCGAATCCGCACGACCGCACCGACCGCATATTATCGAAAATATATATATATATATATATAAATATATATATATATATATATATATATATATATATATATATATATATATATATATAGGGACGTGATTACGTGCGGCGAACGGCAGGTGCGGCAGCGATCACGGGCCGTCGATCACGGGTCCATCGCATCGGACGGTCGGGGGCGATTCATCTCGACCGTTGGATGCGATGGACCCGCGATCGAACGGCCCACGTCGCGGCCGCACCTGCCGTTCGCCGCACGCAATCATTTTCATATATATATATATATATATATATATATATATATATATATATATATATCCTAAAGAGCGACGATACGACAAAAATTTTCATCTAATGGCCTATTTGCAATTCAGCCCCTAAGTCTCCTATATTTATAAAGCAGGTCCTGGCCAAAAGTTTTCATCTAATGGACTATTTTCAGTTAGGCCCCTCAAGTCTCCTATATTTATAACCAGATCCCTACACAAAATCGGTCAATTTTCTCAACTACCTGGTTTATTTGCAGATAGTGCCCCAGGTTCCTGATATTTACAATAAAATCCCTGATAAAAATCGGCTAATTTTGTCCTTTTGTGAGATATTTGAATTTCGACCCTCAGTTTCAACTAGTTTTACAACCAGCCCCTATCTACGTTACAAAAAGATCCATGATTCAGATTTCTAGATTTATAACAAGGTCTCTAATCTCAAAACACGACTTACCGTACTTCAAATCATATCCACAGTTTCTTTTTTGGACCTTTAAGATACCTATAAAATTATAAAATAAATATTTTAGTCTCATTATTTAAGCGCATAAAGTTATTTATAAGAAGTCTTTACTACTATTACAATTTTCACTTTCATATTTACAGTGATTGTCATAAAATTAATTATTCCACAAATTTTTGTAAATCCTTTTTATTTCATGCAGGAAGTGTATCCACTTGGTTCTTTTCTCTCTCTCTCTCTTCCTCCCTCTCCTTTTATAAATATTAAATAGGGGATTTGATTTTTAATACAAAAATTTAAATCAATTTATTGATTATTAGGGCCATAAATATTATTGAATTTTCGTTATTAAAAATATTATAATATAATATATCTCAGAATAAAAAATTTAGAGCAGAGGCCTGAACAATTTTAGATATTAGAATATCGGTTTTTTTTTTACTCATTCTTTATTAAAGTTTTTTAATTGCACTATATTATTTTTGGAGAAGTGAAACTTACAAAATCGTTTATGATGTTACCTGATAAAATCTTATTTTGCTTGCCTATGAGCCTAAAATAATATATATGTATACATTTTTTTAATGTGGCTTATAAATTATGATGTTTCTTCATAATTTAGTTTTTAATATAAAAAATAACATAATTTAGCTGTACCTTGACACTTTGATATCATTATATACTTTGAAGTATAAAAAACATATATAACTTTATTTGTCATTTGAAAACACATTTTATTTGCGCGTGCACCCTACATTATTCTTCTAAATGCACCAATTATTTTCAACTTTTTTAATGCCTAGCCGCACGTGTTTGCCTGATTTCGAAATGAAGTAAATGTCGGCCTCACTTTTTCATTCCATGAAAACAACACTTCTTTTTTATTTTTTATCTCTTTTATTATTTCTTTTTCTTTTTCTGGGTTAGAAAATATACAAAGAGTGATTATAACCATGGGTTACACCAAAAAAAGTTGGTCTACCAACCCTGATAAATTTAGCATTTTTGTACATAATCATAGAATTGCAGTTGCAGGTAATTGGATACTTTTTTTTATTCTCTCTTTTTTAGGGTTTTTTTTTAATATATATATAAAGCACACAAGGGGCGAGTAGAACATAACAAGACTCAAGATCCAAAATTAAAGTCCATTAGGGACAGTTACTTCATTTTTTCGGCATCTCAACCAACTTTCCATGAGTGGTGATGCAGTAAATGGATCCAACTTAGATTCAAAGACATTTATGTTGGGTTTTTATCTATAATAAAAAAATTTAAAATAATATTTTATTAAAAATTTGATTTTTTTAAAGATGTTTAAATTGTTCTAGTCTCTTATCACAAGAAAAAAAAATGGTTTTTCAATCTTGGTTTATATATATTATCTATTTGTCGCCCCACCTCACTACAAAAGACTATCGCGTTTCACTCATGCTCCACTCATTTATAATTTACAAATTATAGATTATGGATTTTAAATTTTTTTTATTAGCAATAAACATGTAGCTGTTAAAAAGATCACAAGGAAAAAAGAAATATTTTTACCTAGCTTTCATATTCTAACTTTTTAAAGTTGTTTTTTTAACTTAAATAAGTTTTTTTTTTATCTTAAATAAGTTTTAATAAATTCAAATAAACATTTAATGGTGTTTATTTTAAATTAAAAACTGTAATTTTCAGCTTAAAAGTTTTAGTATAAAATGCATTTAGACCCTTTAAGTTTTTGAAACTTACAGAAACACTTCTTGAAGTTCAAAAACATGCACTTACATCCCATGTCATTATATTTTTCCTTTAAGATTGGACAAAGTATTTTAAAATTATTGTTTTACCCTTAATTCTCTAAATGTCCAATAAAATAATTAAATAATTCTATATAGGTTTTATGAATATTAATTTATACAATAATTAATTCTTCAAACGCGTTTAAATGCATTTTTTGTGAGAATTAAGTCATACAACAATTAATTAAAAAATAAAAACAATCCACAAAAAAATGATAAAAACATGATAAATATTTAATTAAAAAGGTATAATCATAATAATATTAGATCTTAATATAAAATCTAATGGTCGTGGGTGTAATTGCATATTTTGAACTATAAAGAGTGTTTCTGCATGTTTAAAAAACTTTAGAGGGTCCGAACGCATTTTGTGCGTTTAGTTGCGCGATTGCTCGATTGCGTAGCGTTTGCAATCGTGTGCAGCCAAACAGTTTTACTGTAGCACAAATTTCATGCAAATAGTGCTCAAAAGCTGTGATTTCAAAAAGCTCAGAAAGTAAGCTTCCTGTATAATCAGTTTTAAAACTTAAATTCCTGCGGAATCAGTTTTGCAATCGTGCAACCAAACGTAAGTTTATCTAATAAGCACATTAGGACATTTTTTTACTTTATTAAACGTGTAATGCAACGCATTCATTAAGCGGGTCATGATTCAATCAAACGGCGTAGATTTCCAACTAAAAACATTAGAATCAGAGATCCGTCAAAGATAACCGTCCATTTTTTAATTTGGGCGTGGGATCTAAAACTCCACAGCCGCGCATCGCCACCCATCGCCGCCACCGATTTGTCTCCGTTTTGTCTCCTTCAAGTGAGTCGTTCTCTCCTCTCTGTCCCACATTTGTGTCTTTTTTTGTTTGTTCGTTCTAATTCTTGTATTTTGTTAAAAAAGTTTGGAACTTGCGTTGTTCTGATTGATGGGTGGGTTTTCTTTTTAGGGTTTTGATTGAACAGATGTAGATTTGGGGATTTTTTGGAAGATGGGTTTGTTTTGGTTTCCTTGGTTGGCATTGAAAAAGAACTGCTTTTGGGTCTTCTCTGTTGTTTGAATTCATTGTCTGCTAATGTTTTTTTTTATTGATTGTTGTTGTGTTGCTTCATCTTTGCCACTGCTATGGTAAGGTAGATAGAACTTTTTTTGGGTTTAACCAATCAAAAAAAAAAAAAACTATTTTTGGGTTTACCTGTTATGGGTTCTCATTTTTTGTTCCATGTATTGTTGATTCCTTGAGACCATATTAAGCTTTATGAGTGGCATCTCTAATATTAGTTGCAATGAACAATCCACCTATCGCATTTTCTTTTCAAGTAATCAAGTTAGATACTATTGTATCCGATTCCATCATACATATGGACTAGTCCCATGAAGAATTTGATTATCTTGTATGATTAATCATAATCTTTAAAATTTAAATAACGCACACATTTTGTTTGTATGACATATGAAAGAAACGAGAAGCTCTGAAGTCCCTATTTTGATCCTTATTTTTCCTGATTGCACATCCTCCCATCCCTGGTATCCCAACTAGTGTATATATTTAGGCATGTTATATGAAAAGATCCTAATTTAAATAGTGGTATCCCTATCTGAAAGTTTTAGTACCAGGTGCAGATATTAAGATGTTTGGTTTGTATTGATCCATTGACAAACTTAATCATGCCCTAAAATCATTTTGACAATTTATTATCCATCCAAATTGTCTTTCAGTGCTTCAATAATTCATATCTAGTGACTCCCTGTTCAATTTTTCACTTGTTTCCTTGAGATGACATGGCTCCATTTCACAATGCCAAGAGGTATCATTTCTGCTCTACAAGAAGTCAAATTTTGAGGAATCTTCCTTAGAGCATCTCTAACCCAAGCCTTCCTTTTTGGAGGGTGTCGCACTCCAACCATCCCCTTTTATTTTTTCTTATCATTTTTAAAAATTTATGAAAACTCATTAACAAATATTATTAATATTAACTCATTTATATATAAAAAATTATACCATTGAAAAGATCTCATTAAGACCTTTAAAATGAGTCTAATATTAAATGATTCTGAAGTTATTTTTAAAATAGTAATTTTTTAATTGAATAAAATAGCGTAATTCTTGAATAATCAAACGTATGGGGATTTATTTAAAATTAATTTAAAATAGTTTAATATTTGTCTCATTTTGAAGGTCTCAATGAGACATTTCCAATTATCGTACTTTTATTAAAAATGGATTAACAAATTTAAATACATATATTAAGTTAAAGTAATTAGTGCACAAACTAAAAAGTGAAAAATGTGTGTGGAGAGTCAAATCCAAATATCTGAATTTGGAGGTGGATTTGGAGGGTGGTTGGAGTACACCACCCTCCAAATTTAGAGATATGGAGTGTGGTTGGAGTTGCTCTTACATATTTCTAATGCATCTCTTATTTCAACCAGCTCTTTGTGTGTTCTGTAATCTTATCTCAAATCAGCTTGTGTGTTCTGTAATGGCATGGCCTGCAAGCTCAATGAGATTCCTTGTGTCTAATGCCTTTTATGCGAAGTATGTAAAAGTGATGCTAGTATTTTCAAATTATTTATATCTTTCTCCTTATTCATATTAATTTTTTGTTTGGTAAAATTTTTTTTTTATCTCATCAAATCTTCTCTTATCATGATACCTCTTAATTAAGAGCGAATACTTCTATCAACGTATTAAGAGACAAATGGATGTCATTATTTAATTTTGTTGTTATTTTTAGGGCTAGTTTAACATTCATTCTCATTCTCATTCTATTAGAATACTTAGAAAAATTGCATTTGAAATTTTCAATTCTTGTGTTCATTTTCAAATTTTATATGTTAAATTTATCTTTTCACGAAATTTAAACAATTTTGAATTTCTGGAAAGGAAAAATTCTCCTTCTGAGATAGGGTTATCAAACTGATATATATATATATATATATAATGGAATGTCACATTTGGCAGATCTAAGGTTGTTGCCATCTCATTAAGTTGAATCATTTTGTTAAGCAGTTCAGTTGATCAGACGAAATTTGGCATTTTGTTTGGAGCAAGACAAATTCACATGACTTCCATTTCTTTTTGGTCCCGGCCCTTTGGTTTTTGGTGCGGTCTTTTCAGGGAACTATAGATTATGCTATTATATATTCTGATGAATAACTTCTTGGCTCCTACATTTGTTTATTTTTTATTTTTTAGGTGGTTGGTGCTTGCACATTTTTGGAATTGCTGTTCCTGTGTTGCCCCCCTATATCAATGTTTTAGCTACAACAACTAGTCCACTTTGGTCTATGATAACATATTGAATTTCAAGAAGATCATGCACTGTTGAAAGTTTGTTGTAAGCTAGCTAGCCTTGAAATGACATTGAATGATTAATTAATATGATAGTACTGATTTGGCACATGTCGCATCGAGGTTAACTAAGTATCATACATGCAGAGTAGCATATATATGTGATGTTTAGGTAACATAGATCAGATGTCACGTGTGCCAAGTCAGTAAAATGTTAACTTTACCAATGGAGTTCATTTGACTAATTATTATATTCTATAAAAGGCTAGTCATTACACATACCAACCACGTTTTTGGTAAGTTTTTTTGTTTTAATTTATTTTTCATTGCACAAGGCCCTACCAGCCGACCTAAAACTGTTGATATGCCATGCATAAGTCATAAATCATTGTTAGAGATCAATAGAAATGACTTTTACGGCATCCGATGTGCATATTACGAGTTGTGAATCCAATTTTTTATTCATACTTCCATGGAACCATTATGATATCTGCAAACCATTTATATCTTTTTAATATATAAAACAGAAGCCCAAACACTTGTATTCATTTCATGTAGTAACATGTAATAGCCTTCAATCTCTTTGTTCTCCATCTCCGTTATTCTTCCATCGACTTGAGATCAGGGACGGATCCAGGACAATATATTTTGATGGGTTATATTAAATATTAATATAAAAGATTTTTTATTTTTAAGTTTACCAATAAAAATAATTTAAAATACAATTAAATACAAAATCATTTTAATTTTATTTATACTCACTTATATCAAAATAAAAATATACCGAAGAATAAGTCATGTTCCCATTCTAAACAAGGATCAAGAGTTCAAGTTAAGATCCCATGTATGTCAGATCCACATGGAAATTTTTGCAGTCATCGTTTAATGATGGTGTGCCACCTATATGATACATAAGCGGTGGGCCACATGGAGTGTTTTTCCCATGCATGGTCCATCTCATCCCAAAGATGTAAACCATATTTGTTACCATTTAAATTTACATATTATACATTATAATTTATAAATTATATATTATAATTATTATTTTTGTGTAAGTAGATATGTTTGTTGTAACTATTTAAAAGCAAAAAACAAACAACACGGAATATTTGTTAGAATAACATGTAAAACAACTTTTTGTTGTCTAATTGTAAAAGTTGATTTATGTTTGATAAAATAAATTGGTTTTTATTTGTAAAATCAATTTATAAATATTTAAAAGAAAGGTAACATAATATAAATAAGAGTTCAATTCACTCTGATATATTTTAAATATTACATTCTAAAATTTTAATAAATTGAGTGACAAAATAAAATTTGATAAAGTATTATTTATAATAGTAAAATTGAGGAGATGAAAGAAAGTTTGCTGATTTTTAGTGTAATAGTAAAAACTCGATATGCTTATTATTAGTAAATAATATTAACGGCGTAAGATCCAAAATAAATTTATATAAAGCATTGTTATAAGCTATAATCTCAAAACATCTCTTTTCGAGCTTACACATTATGATTTTTAAAAAAAAATTAACTTAAAGTTTCAATAAACAAACATGTCCAGTGGCGACTGTAGGAATATTTTTTTTAGATTGGGTCATTTAAAAAATAAATTTTACAAAATTTCAAAGAAAATACTCTAATTATATATTTATCAAAAACATAAATTTCTATTTTGAAAATGGAAAAACTGACATTAATAAAATAAAAACCATCAAAGAAAGGAGATCAAGAATTTTCAATATATAAACTTTTACAATTGCCCTCAATAAAATTTCATATTTTGAAATCATAACATAATAATTTTGACGCGTCCGTCCATCCGTGATTGGCCAATCCGCCAAGATAAGGGTCCCCCACAATTTTTTTTTTAATAAAGTGGGGTGGGGTTTTGGGTTAAGAGCGTTGATCCACTCAATTCGTTTTGCAGCTCCATACACTATACTATCATAATATATGAGGTTTTATCATAATGTATGACGTAAAAAAATTTACTTATTTTTTCAACTTGAAAAACAAAAAACAAATTTTGTGTGCACTCCAATTGGGGTTGCAAAGGGGGGTTTCAACGTATCATTTTTCTTTGGGTTAACGTGGGGCAGGGTTTGATTGTTTTAAAAAATTTAATGGACCTCACCATAACATATATGTCACCCCTGTCAGTCCCATTTTTTTTAAGTACGGTTTTGGGTTAATGTGAGGGTAGGTTTGATTTTTTTAAAAAAGATTGATGGGGATCAATTGATCCCACAAGTTAACCCACGTAACGCCGCCTTGAACATGTCTTAACTGTTTATTTTAAACTAAAAGTTATACGTAAGTTTTAACAAATACATATGTAAGTAATCAATGATATTCGTAAAGGTAATGCAACCAAAAGAGAATGGATTGTCATTATATCTTGTTTTCTTTAATTAATTAGTACGATCATGAATTGAGTATCTAGATACTTAAGCAAAAACCAAACAGTTCCATCTTCCTTTCCTTGATTACAAATATGCCAATTATTTTAACAATGGATCTTCAAAGTTCGTGATTTGTCAATAGTTAAGTAATATGATCAATATAATATATATAATGGTTGGTGATTAGAAGGTCCCCCACTGCTTTTTAATGTGGTTTGGCATGGCCTATGCATTGATAAAATGCACTCCACTGTTAAAAAAAACATCATAAACTGGCAAATCATGCCCACAAATATAGGTGCATTAACGTGTATGGTTGTTATAATACCATTAGAAGGTAAGAAATTATGAGAACAAAAAAAAGTTACATTTTTGCATAATTAAATGAAGAAAAATGTTACACTCGATTCATTTTACAGTCCGAAATATAATTCATCCATGTTTAATTTTATTTTTTAAATTATATATCTCATAATGATATATGTACTTATAAAAGATGAATTAAATATATATTCTAATAAATTGAATGAGATTTGAAGATGATAAATTTCTCTAGATTTTCCCCTCTACAATATCATTTTTAAAAAAAGATGTGAAAATTATATAACAAGGTATATGCCTCGTTTCAGTGAGCGAAAGAGAATAACGAGGTATGTAGAACTATTGTAAAAAGAACTTAGTGTAATAATGTTCTTGAATATTCCATGTATGGGCTGCTGTTGTTGTAGAGGAAAACTCTGGGGCCTGGACCTAAACCGGGGCTCGGGCCTGGGCCTGATCCATAATTAAAGGTACCAGGACACTTGGACTGTATGCACATCTGAGGGAACCCAATTCCCAAATAAGCTTGACTGAAAGATGTGAATTTGACAAGAGCTCTACATGCAACAATCCAATAGAAATGTTGTACATAATTTTTTTTTCCAGCGTGTCTTAATAGAAAATTATCAAAATATATACTTACACTAAAGAGATTTATGTCTTGATAGGAAATTTTCTCACTTTTCATAAATGGAATCTTACAATTCAATGGATTATATACTTTATTTTTTTATAAAAGCATTAATTTCATTATATTAAATATATTATTTAAAAAAAAAGTAAAACATAGGGTTGAAAAAAGAATTATATGTAACATTATACTAAATATTTATATTATAATTTAATTATAAAAAAATCAACTTAGTAGTACATGAAATCTACATTCCATCAATTTTATCCTTATTCATATTTATTTAAATCGAAACAAAAAAAAGGGAATGTTATATCAGCCCTCCATTCTCATTTATCCTTCCATTATTTATCCTCGTATTTATCCATTATTTATCCTTGGAACACTAGCTCTCAAGACTGAGTCGTACATTACGACCCAATCATTTGGTCAAATTTTGATCATTAAATATTTAATTATTTATATCAATCTACACAATTTTACTTAACTTTCCAGATATTTATCCATAATATATCCTAACAACCATTTAGTGAGTAATTGTTAAATTAATGTAATTAAACAATTTACCTAAAGAAATAAAATTAAATCTTAACAGTGAACTAGAATATACGTGGCAGTTAATTTGGATATTACCAACCATATACAGCATTAGTTAGTTTAGATTTTTTAGATAAGTGAATCACATGAGTGGTTAGAGAGTTATTTGTTGAGTGGGTATTAAAACACCCTATAAATATTGGATGCTGTGCTCATAATCAATGAAATACTTTGATTCGATTCGTGCAATTGCTCATCTAGGAAATTTGATTCTTTGGAGAGGTATTACCAAACTCTTTAATGATAATCCCAGCTATTCACGTATTCAGGGTTTGTTAGTGTGAGTAAAATTAATTTATTAGAGCTTAATTAAACTGATTCATCATCAGCATGTTCTTCTTCATATAATTAGTACATAAAATTTATCTTTCCGTTGCTTTTAGAAACAGTACAATAGTATGTCTCTAATTCCATTCATAATTCATTAAAATGTAGGTACATTAATGTGAACATTTATTTCATTTTTAGGGTTTGCTATTGTGAGAAAAAATTAATTACTAGAACTTGTAATACCGATTCAATAAGTTCTTCTTTATAAAAATATTATCCAATTGATCAAAAGTTGACCTTCGTATTGCAGTAAAGAAGATTTTAAAAAAAATGTACCATATGTATAAATCATGTATTATTGGTGAATTATTCCAAGTTTTGTCACATACATCGTTCTAAGTATCAATAAGTAACTACATTATTATTTTTATATTCTCAAATATAATTTTCATAAAATTTACAGTAGTACTCATTAATTAATTAATTAGCCTCCATTTGATTCAAAACCTATTCGAATTTTCATTTTATGTACTCCCCCTTTTTTGCTAGGTAAATAATTTCATTGATAATACGATGTCGCAAATGTAATAACGGAGTAATAAAAAGAAGAATACTAAGTGACAAGGATTTAGAAATAATGTACAACATATTTTAGGGATTTAAAGAAAACTCCACCAATTACAGGGATACAAAAATAACATGGGATGGGTGGATGACACAAGCCCCCCCCCCCCCCCTATCTTTTTTAATGAAATAAAGCATTCATTTTTATGAAAACTAAAAAAAATCCATTCATTTTTCCTATGATTATTTTGTATTACACAATGTAACATTATCCTATACTGTTATATAAAATATTTTAATACCTCGTAGTACACAAGAATTTGGTGATCGTCACACGTATTACGAGGCTCCGTCGCCTGGATTTCCCGGGGGGGTTCGACAAGGAGGACGATGAGCGAGAACTCAACGAAGCGGTTTGGGCTGGCCGTCTCGGCGTCGAGGGAGGCAGTTGAAGCGTTGAACTGTTGAAGGTTGAGATATATGAAGGGAAGGATGGGGATGATATTGATGACTGTAGGGTTTGTTTTGATGACTTTAGTGTTGGAAGTGAAGTCATGAGAATGCCCTGTGGTCGTCTGTTCCATAGAGTGTGCATTTTGAAGTGGTTGGAAAATAGTGGAGTTTGTCCCATCTGCCGGTTGAAGATGTCTGCTGGTTAATGCATGGTTTGGTTAGTCCATGTGTTGGTTCGAGAATAAGCTAGGAATGAATTGAAATTAGTTAGAATAATCTCATTATGCATGTTTGGATTACTGAAATAAATAAGAATCTGTAGGCTAGAATTAATCAGTATAAAGTAGTATATGGATTCCATTCACCATATGCAATCTGGACCGTCCACAAGGTGGACCCATCAAATGCAATGAGCACCGTTGGATTGATCAAGAAACAGTTGCACTGATCAAGGGGTGCCATTGGAAGGGTACATCGGATGGTGATCGATCTGGACCATCAATCTTGTAACTAAAGATCTAACGGTTCAGATTGGAACTGATTAAGCCTCATGGGATGCTTTAAAAGGGTGTTCTAATGTCTATTAATAGGCATGAATATCAATCATTCAAACCACTTCAAATTAATCAAAGATTTTCTCTTTTTCCCTAAACTCTGTTCTAGTATTGGGTTTATGGAGAATCTAATACAAGGGTCTTGGTTCACCTAGGTTCTTCGTCAGTATTTTGTCCACTCTTGTCAGTGCAAACCTGGTGGAATTACTATATTCGAGTTATCTTGCAGGCAAATTTATTGTATCTTGTGCACCAATGGCGGAGCCAGGATTTATTTAAAAGGGATACTCGAGCATAAATGACAAATGTGGAATCATCAATTTTTCTTTACTTTAGATATTTCAAAACACCTGAATTAATAAAAAAACCAAATATAAATATATAATGTCCAAAACTATGTTTACAAAATGTCATTAAGTCATTTGAAAGAAATGTTTTTACAACAATACTCCTCGAGGACTTCTCATGATATTTTTCAATGATATTTTTCAATGATATTTTTAGTATCAATGCTATCAAAAATATCATTTTCAATGTATGTTATCAAACAACCATTCAATCATTCATCTTCCATCTGATTGCACATCCTATTCTTCACAATATGCATAGCAGAAAAAACTCTCTCAACTGTAGCCATAGCAACTGGTAATGTAAGCACCAATGTAATGAGTAAATAAACGTGGATACACAATATTCTTTTTCATCTCAACCATTTTCATAGCTAGATCACTAATTTCATTCACTTGTGAAAATTCAATACTAGAGTGCATATCAATGACATAAGTTTCAAACTGATTATCAATAATCAATATATCTTTTTTCAGAAAATTCAACGGGGTAAAATTCTGCAAGATGGATTAATTTTTGCTGGTCAAAAGATGAGAAAGAATCATTGGGACACAAACAAGCCATGCAAAGAAGTAAATCACTAGTCACTAGGTTGACCTTGATCTTCTTTGTTGATGGTGGGAGGTAATTGATCAGAATTTTTTTTGAAAAAATTTCCATCGTTGTTTCAAGCATGAATAAAAAATAGAAGTAGAACGACATCATGACTCTATGAGTGGATCCACATAATGGTGTTACTCATGTTCAAAAATTCCTAAAGGCTAAAGATGATCACATGTTTTATTTTTAACAAATGAGGATCTATCTCAATAAAAAAAATCATTAGAGCTTCAATTAACCCATATAGATTCTACAAAAATGACTATTACATCATCTTGAAAATTAAACAAAAAAAGCCTTTCATAAAAATTTGCGCAAATATACTCACCAAGCAATCTGAAACAATAACAACAAAACAAGCAAACAATATTTAATCCAAATAATATTTCAACATTAAAAACAAAGAAAACACAAAACAAAATAAACGTTGAATGGAATCACAACTTTCAACATCAAAGAACCAAAATAATTTACTCTTTGTCAATACCCAATCACTCATGCCTCACTGAGAAGCAAACAACAGTGACATGCAAAAAAAGTCAAGAAAAAAAGAGAAAAAAGAATAAAAACCTGAAAATGGGGGTCTCCTCTAAAATGGGTTGAGTTGTGACCTTGTGGGGACCTCTGTTTTTTATTTCCCTTGTGAATATAAATAACCGAGGATTTAGAGCATGGGAAACCCCCCCCTTTCTTTTTATAACAGATTTCTATATTGCCCCCATTAAAATATGTATAGCATTATTTTGTCCCAATTTTTTTCTTTTGCCTAAACATACACATTTTTACGTTAGTACCTTAAGTTTTCTTTTCCAAAATTCAAGTTGGGGCCCCCTTGCCCCTTAATGGCTCCGCCCCATTGTGCACGCTATTGGTGTGGACAAATATTATCTTTAGGAGAGCGACATAGTAACGCGATTCAAAGAGTTGTCTTATTGAAGTCTCAGTCATCTTTTCCAACACATATATAGTTGGGGATATATTTCCACCCACTAGTTGTCTAACCCACCCCAGAAAACAAAATTTGGGGTGAGCTAGAGAACCTTGGAAAAGAGCGGTAGAGAGAGAGAGAGAGAGCAGGAAGAGGAACACATCCCTGCACGTCCGCTTCCCCGTCGTCACTATCGCATCGCCGCACATCCTCTTCCCCGCCGTCACCGTCGCGTTCCCGCATGTCCGCTTCCTCGCAGTCGCCGTTGCTACCGCCGCACGTCCTCTTCCCCGCCGCCACTGCACGTCCACTTCCTCACCGTCACACCCCCGCACATCTCGCTGCGTGCTCGCATGTCATTTTTCCCGTTTTCTTCCCTGCCCCTGCCCCTGCTCCTCCTCCACCTCAACCCACCGCCACATCCACGAAATCCACCGCTTCTACCGCCTCTCCATCCCCATTATCTT
This sequence comes from Acorus calamus, assembly GCA_030737845.1. Taxonomy (NCBI): domain Eukaryota; kingdom Viridiplantae; phylum Streptophyta; class Magnoliopsida; order Acorales; family Acoraceae; genus Acorus; species Acorus calamus. The sequence continues at coordinate 40,797,535 of CM060863.1, read as the reverse complement.
GATCAGTGAGTGCCTCTTAGCCGTTCAAGGCTGGCTCCTCCTCGAGCCAAGCTTCACGTCCAAGCCCGCCACCCACTCCCAGCTCCTCTTAAACCCACTCTTCATCATTTGCACCGACTCCCCCAATAATTCCTCTATCTTCCCTCTCGTTCTCTCTCTCTTCCTCTTTTTTCCGTGGTTTCTCTAACCCACCCTCAAATTTTATTTTTAGGGGTGGGTTAGAGAACTAAAAGGGTGAAAATATAGCTCCCCTATAAAGTTTTCTATACTGTACATAAAGCAATTCATATAGTTTTAGACAAAGCAAATATAAAACACAAACTCTCCACAGCATTGATCACTGTTTTTCTTCACAAGATAACAATGACAACATCATTATTAAACATTACAAAGATAAGAGACAGTAATACTTATTCAGTTACTTTACAGAGCACAACTAGTACTTATTTATGCAACACAAAACAAACAAAACAAAAGACACAAAGGACAATCACACCAAGAAATAGATATTATAGTATCTTTAACGTCCTTTAGAGCCACAGAGGGGTTGGCAGTGAATCAAGATCAGCAAAGCTTTGGATCAGATCGAACTCCTGATTACAAATATCCAGTCCTCCATCGCCGATCGGGAAAACGTAACCACCATTGTTGAGTTCTATCTCCCCATAATCTTCGAAGTCCCACAAGGAGTTCAATAATGCGCCGTCTTCACAGGATGACAACCATGATGAGTCTTTGTGGGGCATGGGTTCCACCACCAGCCTCGTCGTCTCTGTGACTATATCTACTGGCACCCCTGTATCTTGATGTGAACTAGAGAAAGCTCTCTGTGAGATGTTTGGCTGGGCCTGTGTCTTTGTTTGGGATGTCATGTTCCCCAGAGGGGTGATCTTATCTTCTTTTTTGCCCTGGCTCCCTTCAAACACTTTCTTCTTCATGTGCGAGTTCCAGTGGTTCTTGATTTCGTTGTCTGTTCGGCCCGGGAGTCTCCCTGCTATCAGAGCCCACCTGTGAATAAAGAAAAATGTTAGAAACAATCGTTAAACATGTTTTCAATTTTTTTTTTTTTTACTGATATACATTTGTAAATTGAAATACATACATTTTGTAATTTTGTTAATCGAGTATATGAGTATAAACTAGTAATTAAAATTTTCATATACTCGATTAAGACCGCAGATATACCCATGCACCCAGAGAACAACAGAATTACCTATTCCCAAGAAGTTTGTGAAGCCTGAGAATGAGATCCTCCTCTTCATCAGATATGTTACCCCTCTTGATCCCCGGCCTCAGATAATTCAACCAACGAAGCCGGCAACTCTTCCCACATCGTTTCAACCCTGAAAGAATTATCAAACCATATAATTCATTGCATCAACTACTATATATAGTTAGCATGCATTGATCATCATATATAAGAAATAAAAATGAAACCTGCTCTCTTAGGGATTCTCTTCCAACGACCCTCTCCATGGTTGGAGATGTAATCTATGAGGATCTTGTCTTCCTCGGCTGTCCATGTTCCCTTGTTGAAGTCCTCCTTAGGACAACATGTCCCTCTTGTTCTCCCCATCTATTAATCATAAAAAAAAAGGAGAATCAAGAGACACATACACCTCTCTCTCTCTCTCTCCAAATGTATCTGACGAAAAACTAATTAAAAAGGGATCCCAAGTGAACTTATAAATACATGCATGATGTGGTTTTCGTTTTTATGCGACCCCCCCCCCCCCCCCACTTGAGCTCTTGCAATCGTGTCGATGGTTTGGGACGAAACTGACGTGTCATGACAGCAACCGTTGATCTAGTGGAGTTTGGTGGGGTCCTCCAATGATGATCTTTGTATATGTTGTACTATTTGGTTTTCACTGATTGTGAAGGCGACTGATAATTTGAGGGGAGGGGGGGATGTATGGATGATTTTATAGTTATTCAGTACACTGGGAAAGGTTCATGTATCTCCGTATAGTCTTCCATTTAATTATATAATTCAAGCAATAAATATATACATTTTTTATTAATAAAATATACATTTTTATTATAACACGTTTATTATTTAACAAATATTTGAATTTTTTATTTTGATTCCTTTTATCTTGCTCTCCTTCTATATATTCTTCAACTTTAATCATTATTTGAACATTATCTATTTTATTTTCAGAAGAAATAGAAATGATCACAATTATTTAAAAATATTTTTTTTTTTTATCATGAAAACTCAATTTATTCCAAAAGGTTGGTCCCCAGGGGATTACTTGCTTTTATGGATTATTTTAAAGATATCTCTACTAACGTTCACATGTACAATGATACTTGCACGTGACAAGTAGCATTATTTATATGTTTATTTATTTATTTTATTATTTTATTATTGTTGCTATATAGTTACACTTCTTTTATAAAAAATAAAAAAAACAGTAGTTCAAATCATCAGTGTGGATGATAAAAGAATTTTCTATGACAGCCACTTACATATTACCACATAATGGATATATAAATCTATTAAAAAATTAATATAATTTTCGATAGGATATAAGAGTTTATTAAAAAAATAAAAAAAATTATATTGCTTACATATCCCATTATTAGTGGTTGTCACACTGGAACTCTGTTATTTTACCACACGAGATCCGAACTTGTAAAAAAGGAGGAGAAGTTGGGAGTGTGTCAGAAGAGTCCGAATGATTACCCACACAACATGGAATTAATAATAATATTGTACCTGTATTTTTATACAGGTCTAAGAAAACCTTTTTTTTGGATTGTTTATTTTAACAATAAATATTTATATGCATTTGCAGTCACACAATAACATTTGTGATTCCAAAAATTGGGATCCTGTCGCTGGGAAGTCATGATCATGCACGGAGGATGATATTCTCCTCGAATCAAACCATTTTTTTTTTTGGATTATCTAACATTTGATAGTTTAATTTTAACCATATTGATGTAGCAGACCAAGATCTTGTTTGTTAATAATTTTATAAAAAAAATTGAAACTAAAGTCGTGTTCACTAAAAACTGATTTTGCAAAAATAAACCCGACAATTATATTGATTCCAAATGGGGTCTATAAGGAGATCAATTTTTCTTCTTTAAAAACATGTTGATTAATCCACAAGAAGGTATAAAAAAAAAGGATGTTAATCTTTTTATTTTTTAGTAGATCTTACAAAGTACTAATCATACTCTTTTTGTAGAAGTTGAATTCTTAAAGATAGAATTATTGGTTTTTTTTTAAATAATTGAATATACTAGCATGATCCTTAATGATAGAAAATTCATCTAACGTACAATTCTAAAAGAAACTTTAACAAAGTAGTAAATTACTTTAGATGGAATTTTTTTTAAAATAAAAAAGAGATTCTTGATGAATGTAGAATTAGAAGTAATTTTGAATTCTGTATGACATTCAGCCTTTTGCCTATAAGGGTTGTGAGAGGTCTACAACCCATTTTCATATATAATATTAGCCCCTTTTTATTTATTCATATATGCAATGGTTTGAGGTGACAGTTACTTTCATTTGCTTACTGCATCAAAATCAACCTGAGGTCAATCAAAAATTTCTTAATGAAGAGATTATTCTTTAAACAAAGCCGCATCATGCAAAACAAGAAAGTTTAATTAATGTAATAATAATCTACGTTATCACAATATGCAATGCAACCAAAAGAATGAGTTGTCATTACATCTTGCTTTTTTTTCACTGTTAATTAGTACACCTAACAAGAATACACAAATTCCCGACATCTACCATGCTAAGACTCTTGTCACAGTGTGAGGCCGGGTATTATATATATTTGGGAAACCCTATAAAACAAACATCATATCAATCAGTCTTATCTACCCTTCTCATTTTATCAAACAACACTTCTATTCAAAAACCGTGAAACCGTAGTGCTTTAATTAATGTAGGATTATGTTACATTTAGTGTTTTGAATTTTTTTAAAATAATATATCTTATTTAATATATGTGTTTTTATAAAAAAAATTAACGAAACATATATTCTAATGAATTGCATATATGCATTTACAAAAAATATAATTTTTTTTATCAAAACATATACTTTGTTAAGGTGAGTATATGTTCTGATAATTTTTAATCGATGCATATGAGATTGGAATTGGGACAAAGAGTATAACAACACTCCAGCAGTGTGGCATGGCCCAATATAAAAACTGATAATTTTAAACAGTTTGGCATGGCCCCATGTAATATGCTTTGGACTGAGGGAAACAGCTATACGTTGGGATTGATAGTGACGAGGCGTTGCTTGCCCACTAATCATAAAGTTTGATAAATCAAATATGGTTCAACTTTTTGACATTTATATATACTTATTAAGGTAAATATATGATCTGATAATTTTCTATCGACGCATATGAGACTGAAAATGGGACAGGAATAAAAATCATGTGTAGCAGCACTCCAATAGTTTGGCATGACCTAATATAAAAACTCTGATAATTTTAAGGGTTTTTTGCATATATACCATTCAAAAACATACTATTTAATTTTATATCACTCCAAATAACCTATTTATTTTTATACCATTGAAATATGTACAACTTATGCATATTTACCATTCTAGTTAACTTCCATTAGGCTGCAACTTGGGTCGGGTTGAACCTGAACCCGACGGGTTAAACCCGATTTTTACATGAGTTAGGTTGACCAAATCGGGTTCGGGTTCGGGTTCGCCAATTCGGGTTGGGTTCGGGGTGACCTCACTCCCAGTCCGACCCAACCCGAACCCGTAAACTAATGGTTAAAAAAAAATTATGGCCGTTCATTCTGTAGCTTCTAAAATGGGTAGTCCAAATTTTAGGTAAACCTAGTTAATCTTACGGGTTGGGTCGGGTTGATTTATTTAATTTACACATCATGTTAGAAAATTCGGGTTGGGTCGAGTTGATCCAATTCGGGTTGAAAATCGGGTTGGGGTCGGGTTAGTCCAATTTGGGTTGGGTCGGGTTGGTTTATTTAATTTCGGGTTGGGTTCGGGTTGGGTCGAGTTAGGGTTGAGTAGTTTAGAATTTTGGTTGGGTTCGGGTTGGGGTCAACCCGAACCCAACCCGCTTGAGTTGCAGCCCTAACTTCCATCCAAATTTCAATTAAAACCGTTAAAGTCTCGAAGAAAAACTAAATTACCATTTTTCTTCATATTTAACCTTACCGAATACAATATTTATAAAAATAAAAATATTAATTTTAAGATAAAAAGATAAATTTCATCTAAAATCCAAAAACATAAAAATCAATCATACAAACTATTTATTAGAAAATATATAATAATTATTAATACTTACATTAGTAAAAATGAAATAAAATTATTTTGAAAACAATTAATAATATATATTACAAAATACAAAAAAAATTAAAATTAGATCTTGATTGGAAGAAAAGGAAAAAAAGGGATAAGATTGAATGACTAACGATTGATTAGAAAGAACATAAAATTAATTAGGTTATTGTGTCTATTTATTTACATTATAACAAAAACTATTATATGTTAAGGTTATTTTTTTCATTTTTACTTCTAGGTCAAAAAATTAACAGTAGTTAAGATTCATTTTGATTAAAAATGATAAAAGATGAGCATATTTTTACATTAAGAAAAATTCTAATTGTATAAAAATAAATATGATATTTATATATATAAATAAATACCATATTTTTTTATGGTATACATGAAAAAAACCCTAATTTTAAATAGTTTGGCATGGCTAGTATAATATGCTTTGGATTGAGGGGGACAACTTTAAGTTGGGAATGATAGTGACGAGGCGTTGCTTGCCCACTAATAATAAAGTTTGACAAATCACATATGGTTTACTCTAACTTTTTTACATTTATATATAACCCCTCCATGTTCATGTGTGTACTTTCATTTAATTTGTTATGTGCTTGCTTGGATGGCTATTATAATACATGCACTCATTCTTGCAGTGCACCTACTTTAATTTCTAAGGCTAGTGTATTATTATTTATGCAAAATTATTTGTGTTTATTTTTTCAAATAACTTTATTTTTTCTAAAGACAAATTAATTATATATATATATACACACACACACAGTAAATATAAAGAAAACAATATGTATATATAATTTAAAACACTATAAGGCTGACTGGAATATCGGTGAGTAGTAGATATTGTATGCACCCTAAATGAAATTAGATTTTGTCACCCTCTAATCTATATATGTTCTCTGTTTCAATTATGTTGTGCATGTGTGTGTGGGATCGATGACAAGCTCATGTGTCATTTAATTCGTTCTTTGAATTTATGTATTCTTTTCAGGGAACAATTTTTGTAATTTTGTTATTACAAGGCGTTGCACTATTCTCTAGCAACTTTGTGATTGTCACATTGGGCTTGTAAACCTGAAATTGCTATTTGTGTGGCAATCCAAATCAAACCATATATGTTTTTTTTTTGAGTTGAAGATAGGCTATAGCCTTTTTCATTAAAAAAAACTAAAGCCCAAGATAAGGAAAGCGTAACTAGTTGAGCGGCAACCCAACTAGAAATTTAAGCAACAAGATTTGAAAGCGGAAGAGGATTCTGCCAACCCCCGATAAGCCAGTAGAGACTAGCCATCCATAAGAATCAGTTTGCCCCTAATGAAACCGATCTTCGCACCCACGCAAGCTAGACCCCAGGATTTGATAAAAAAAACACGGCCGAGTCCCAAACATTTTCGGGGTACACTCGGGTGTTGCGAAAGACCTTGCTATTACTAGCAAGCCAAAGAGCCCACACAACCGCCGGAACCAGGGATTGTGACACCTTTGCTCGTGAACTTCTATCTCCCGTCTGCTTGAGATTACGGCCGGCTTCCCAAAGCCCATTTAAGGACTGAGTCTGCAGATCAAAATCCACTGCCACTTTGAGGAGGGCCCAGAGTTGCCTAGCTACCGAACAAGTTATGAACAAGTGCTTCGGAGTCTCCTCCGCCGACTCGCACATGGGACAGAGGATATCCGCCTGGAGAGACCACTTCAAGGGGATTAGCTTAGGTCATTGTGGTCCAACACATTTGTTAGGTTGGGGAGGACCACGTGCATAAGGGGCAGTAGCCCAGGCCCAGCTCTGGGTGTAGACCCAGTATGCAGCTGTTGCCTAGGACCCTACCCAGGGAAGGGCCCTCAGGCCCAAATGCAACAACATTATGTGTCTATGCTTGGTATCTTTTTTTATGGGTCTCATCTGTTTAAGCCCACTGCATAACTAACTTTTTCAAATTTAACCCATCTCCGCCCCAAATCGAAAGATAAAAACTGCAATCAATTATAAATATTTATACATAAATGCATAATTAAATTTTTTTAATTTATTTTAGGAAGGTAAATAGACATAATAGCAACCTTTTTAATTAGTATCTTTAATTAGCCTAACATTTTTTTGTCTCCCCAATTTAGGCCTGTCAACGAGTCGCGGGTCGACCCGAACCCGACCCAATAAAAAGCATAAATACCCGACCCGAATGACTCAACAATCAAAACGGGTCGGGTCTGGGTTCACCCCAACCAGATCTTATGGACTCGTTTGACCCAACTCAAATATTATGTTTTTATTTATTTATGATCAAACATAACATTTATGATTCAACCAAACATTTATAACTAAATATTAAATAATTATTTAAAATTTTAAATATTTTAAATATTTTTACAACCTTTTGACTTTAGGTAAAAGCATAATAATCTAAACCGTATTCCAAATGTTCCACCATAAAATATTAAAAAATCAAAATAATGAATAGCTATTTATGATCCACTAGAATCTATTAAAAAGAAAAAAAATGAAGCCATTGTAGGCCATTAAAAAGTTTCTCAAACTCTTTTTGTTTGGCATAGGCTTGTTAATGGGTCCATCTGACCCGACCCGACCTGAAGGACCCAACAATCAAACAAGTCGGGTCCGGGTCCACCCCGACACGACCCGTTGGCAGGCCTACCCCAATTGATATATTTATCTCGATTTCTCCCTCTAATTAACCCTCTCACATGCCTCTTAATCTCTCGTAAGCTCTCGATCGATCTCTCTCTGACTCTCTCTTTCATAATCTCTCAAAATCTCTCAAGTAATCAAGATTTCATAGTCAAAGAAACCAATTAAAAATATTTATAACAAATTAATCTCCATTATAAGGTACGTAACCCCTTTTTGAATCTTAGTTTTGTTTATTTATTTTTTGTTCTTAGATATATATTTATAATTTTTATTTGTAGCCCCTTTTATAACAAAAATGTTCTTAAGGTGTAACCTATTTTTTAAGACTTCTAATAAAAACATAAAATATTCATTATTTATTTACTAATCAAAATTTATTTATTTTACAGAACTCCAACATTCAATATACAAATACCTGTTGGGGATATTGGAGAAGGCTGGCAATCAGGTTTTATTATTCTTTAAATTTGATTTCAAGTCTCTTGATTATTTCGTATTGGATTTTGAATTGATTATAATATGTTTACTAGAAAATATAGTTGTGGATATAGAAAAGAAAAAAAAAAGACGAATTGATTCAATTTCAATAATATTTATTTGTTATACTCTTCTAGTTGACCAATTAAAAATGATAATTTATTATATCATATTTAAACATATTTAAACAAGATTTATTTTTTTTTTGTAATGGGGCACCATTTTAAAAAATCGTCTTGGGCCCCACTCAAATTTTCAAATCTCCAAGCCGGCCTTGGTAGTAGCTCGATATGTATTTCTTTTTACTATTCTAAACTTTGGGAATTATATATGCAACAATGTATTCAATTCGAGTAGAACCATTTTGAACGAATGCTTATATTACTTACAAAATATTGATGTATTCCTACATATATATTACATGCTCTTCGAAATGGTGAAGCCCCAGTACATGATTATGTCGAAGCTAATCAGGATTTTGACCGTTAACATGAACTGATTTAGTGGGTCCTAAACAAACTTCTAGAATAAGTATATGTATGCAATTATTCACACAGAAAATTATTGATAAATTAATCACAAAATTTGTTTGACAAATAGTACACCAAATTGGCCCAAAGGGCTATCTACCAAAAAAAAAAAATAGCACACCAAATTGGGACTTCCATTGGTGAGGGATGGGGGTTCAAGGGTGGTTCATTTGATTGTGGTGTTGGAAGAAAACTGTTCCATTCAGTTACATTCACTAATTAAAACTTAGACCTCACATATTTCATTTTAAAAAAAATAGTAAACATCATTTAATAATGTATATGTTTCGATAAAAAGTGCAAACCACAGTTGACCAAACTGCATCTATCTCTTTTTTAATTATACAATAGTTTTATTCGCATGTGATTCTTGCGATTTATTTGTTATTAATATATTGATTTCAGTACTGGATATTTTTAATGCATGTATTTTCTCATGCAACATCTACATATATTTTTCAGTTAGCTAGCTAGCTGTTTGTAAAAAATTTAGGGACAAATTTTCAAAGTTGATTAATTTTAAGTTCCCTCGTATATATGCTGACTACATGGGGCCATCTCTAACGCTATCACTAACTGATCATCACTCATTACAAATATAAAATTCAACTCTGTCTATTCAACTGCTGAGTCTAGCCTAGAGTAAAAGAAATTATGTATTTAATTTATTAAAGCATACAATTTCTTTTTGTGAATGTACATTTTTCATTAGATAAGTTTATATTTTAGAAAAATTCAAAATATGTAAAGTAACTGCATGAATAATTATCTCTAATTATATATAGCATGTTAACAACATGTAGGTTTTTATTCTGCAACTATATTGATTTTTTTTTTAAATAGTATAATATATATATACATACATATCGTTGGATAGTGTTAATTGAGATAAATGAAAGTATAGACGGGGATGTCACGAGCACTGTGTGTAATGGTTTTCTTTGTGGTAAGTAATCCATGAGTAAATAGAAAGGCAAAGCCCACTATGACTGAATCTGAGGCCCATTATCCGTGTTGTTTATATCTCTCTCCTTATTCTTATTAATTTTTTGTTTCGAAAATATTTTTTTTCCTGGTCAAATTTTTTCTTATCAGGATACCCCTCAGTTAAGAGCGAATACTTCTATCAACTTATTAAGAGATGAATGGATATTTTTATTAATTTTGTTGTTATTTTTAGGACCAGTTTAACACTCATTTTCATTCTACTATAACATTTTCCTGGGTATTCTTAGGACCAGTTCATTCTCATATATTTCAAGCTAAATTTCTCCTTCTACGAAATCAAAATAAATTTGGATTTTTAGGAAGGAAGAATTCTCCTTCTGGGACAGAGTTACAAAACTGACTCTTAGTAAATTTTTTGAGAAACTGTTTGATAGCTCAATTGATTTTATCATCATCATCATCATCATGTGTATTTTAACCGAAGGAGGATGAGAGTGAACATCAAACTAATGTTGAGTCATTTTTGTACAGACTAGCATATACTTTTCTCATATTTTTTTAGGTAAATTAATGCAGGCATTCAACCTTAGTTAATCATAAAAAAGGGAATGCTCAAAACATACAAAAGTAGTTCATCGAGAGGGCAACAAGTAGAATAGATGTCTACAAACCACTCTCAATGAAAAAAAACAAAATACATTTTAATAGCTACGACCCGAATATGTCCCCCATTAAACAACATCTCTCTTGCTCCCGCGCAACATACACCTCAATCCTTTATTTGATGGATAACCATCTCCCAAATATTCTCCACGTAGAGTGGGGTGTCTCGAAACAAACGATGATTCCATGATATCCAAAGAGCCCAAAAAACAATCGGAATAAGCACGTGCGAGAGCTTAGCATTCACGCTTTTGTCCACCAAGAGATCGCATGTGCTTACCCTCGCTCCAAAGCTCCTTAAGAGACGCTTTCTCATCTTCAACATCTGAACACCCCGCTAGGCGCTACCATACTAGCAAAACCATCAAACACTCGAGGAAGATATGCGTCGTGGTTTCCACCCCTCCCCCAGATGTAAGACATGTCGGGTCTTTCCTTGGTGTCCATTTCGCTTAATACGCCTTCGTAAGTAGCTTCTTATGATACATAAACCACATGAAATACTTTACCTTCAAATGAATTTTTGCTTTCCATATTTTGGTGTACTTCCTCATTGTGCTCTCCATGATTGGACACTCACATCGCCACCATTCATAGCAAAGATGAACTGAGAGTGTCTTCCTCAGATTAGGATCCCAGCCAACTTTATCCTTCTCCCTGGTCAAACCTCCCTACCATGCAATTCTCTAATGAGCCCCACTAGAAGCACAACATCTTGATCATTAGGGATGTCCAACAACTCTACGATCATTAGGGATGTCTTGATCATATAATTGATTTTCAAAAAATTAAAAATGATTTAAATGTAATTCATTTTTAGTGTTGTTACACACAGTATTGCTTTCCAGTCCCGTATGTAATCTCACCATATCACAAGGTATATGTTTCGTTGGACGAAACGTGTGATTTTTCCTTTATCTACAAGTGAGTCATCCGACCATATTTCAATTTTATGAAAGAATATAAATTTTAAAAAAATTCAAAATGTGTGAAGACTTCAATGAGCTGCATGCGCTATTGTCTGCCGTTAGTAGCGGCTCCAATAATTTTTATAGATGGTGTCATTTAAAAACTGACATTAATAAAAATAAACCATCGAAGAAAGGAGATCAAGGATTTCCAATATATAAACTTTTACGATTGTCCTCCACGAGATTTCATATTTTGAAATCGTTGCATGATAATTTCAATATCAATATTTTCGAATGTATTTTTTCAATGTATGTAATCAAACAATCATTCATCCATTGATCTCCCATTCTGTTTCACAATCGGCTCTTGATGATTTTCATTCCTGAAAAAGCTCTTTCAACACTTGCAGTTGCAACAAATAAAATTAATGCTAACTTCATAAGCAAATAAACTAACGAATATATGTATCTTTGTTTGCACCAACTTTCGAGCAAAGTCACAAATTCTTTTAAATTCTATAAATGAAGATTGTTCACATCAACATGACTTTTCTTAGCAGCACAATTTTCTTTGGTGAGAAAAATCTGGCATTATAGTTGATTTTCTCTTTAAAAATGTATCTATTGAACAGATATCAAAATCTGTAAAATAATTTTTTTATAAACATAAATACATAAAATCAACAACTAATTAACTAAAGACTCAAACCAAATCCATGATTATCCAAACAAACTGGTGAAGCCGTGAAGGGGCTTTTGATACACTGACATGTAAAGGAAAAAAGAGTGTAATGTTGATGAGTTTTATTTATTATTCATACACGATTATACAATGATGAGAGAGTTTTACATTAAAAATGAAACAAAAATGAAAAAAATAAATCAAAACTAAATTCACGACTAGATATCTGAAATAGAGTAGGAAGAGGAGATCCATAACGTAATCAGAGATGATTGGTAGCATTGTTGATCAACGCATTCGTGTGGTAAGGGTTAGCCGACTTTACAAAGTACAAGAGGTAAGAGGTCCCAACAAATTTATATATATGTGTGTAAGGTGGGGTAGGTACCTAAGTTTTTTGTCTTTTTGTGAAATATTCGATATGATTTGGTTGTTTTACAATTTTAATAGGCCCCATGTGCCACCACAATAAATGTCCCAACCATACAATCCCAGTATCTCACATTTTCCTTCTTTTTTTTTAAATGAGGCTCGCGTTAATGTGTTACATGGGGGTAGGTTAGGTACTAAGATTTTTTTTTTTTTAATAGTTTGATGGGGTCAATTGACCTCACACTAATACACTTACCGCCGCCCTTTCGCTGTAACATTATTTCTTAGAGAAAAAAAATTCTAAGGAATGTTTTAAAAAAAACATTAGGGCTACAAAAACCATCAAGATATATATAGATATATATAATTGATGGAATGTCACATTTAGCAGATCTAAGGTGGTTGTCATCTCATTAAGTTGAATCATTTTGTTAAGCAGTTTTCAGGTCCTGCATGTGAAACACTGTTTGGCATTTTGTTTGCAGCGAAGACATATTCACATGACTTCCATTTCTTTTTGGTCCCTTTGGTTTTTTGGTGCGGTCTATTCAGGGAACTATAGATTATGCTATTATATATTCTGATGAATAACTTCTTGGCTCATACATTTATTTTTATGTTTTTTTTGTTGGTTGGAGCTTGCACATTTTTGGAATTGCAATCCTGTGTTGCCCCCCAGTATCACTGTTTTAAGCTACAGCTAGTCCACTTTGGTTTATTATAACATATTGAGGCAGTGTTTAGTTGCACGATTGTCCAGCGTTTGCGATTGTAGAAAGCTGGTTTTACAATCGTGCAACCAAACAGTTTTACAATCTCAGTTTTCTGCAAACAGATTTTATATAAATAGTGCTAAAAAACTACCTGAATGTCAAAAAGATAATGCACTGTTGAAAGTTTGTTGTTAGCTAGCCTTGACATGAGATTATATGATTAATCAATAGGATAGTACTGATTTGGCACATGTCACATCGAGGTTAGCTAAGTATCATACATGTAGAGTAGTATCATATGTGATGCTTAGGTAACATAGATGTTACGTGTGCCAAATCAGTAAAATGGTAATCTTACCAATGGAGTTCATTTGACTAATTATATTCTATAAAAAAACAGTCATTTTAAAATATAAAAAAAAAAGATAGGTGATCATTTACCGAGATAGAAAGCTAGTCATTACACAGACTAACCACGTTTTTGGTAAGTTTTTTTGTTTTAATTTACTTTTCATTGCACAAGGCCCTACTAGCCGACCTAAAACTCTTGATCTGAAATGCACAAGTCATAAATCATATTGATAAAATGTGGTTTGGCATGGCCTATGCATTATATTGATAAAATGCACTCCACTATTTAAAAAAAAAAGGGTTAAAAAAATATAAGTCATTGTAAACATGGGTAATCCCATATGAATCCTTTTCAAAGTTGGGATAAATATACAAGTTCTTGAAAACTCACAGAAATCCATATGCATCCCTATTGTCAACAAAATTTAATTATGATTTAACCAGCTTTAATTAACTCTAACTCATACCATGAAACAATTAAATTATCCGTAATTTCTAACCTCTCCAAACAATATCGATGTAAAAGATGAAGAAATATAAAAATTCTATAAATGTAATTTAGTCTTTTGCGTGGATTAATTTGTATTTATAATTATTTATAGGAACTGTAATGTCTACACAAGTACATGCTAATGGACTATTATGAGAATATTCTGTTAAATTTTGATGAAAATTTCACTCGGGGATAATAATTGGATTTTTGTGAGTTTTTAAGGACTTACATGTGCCCCAACTTTGACAGGGACTTATATGAGATTACATGTTTGTAGGGATGTAAATGTCTTTAACCCTAAGAAAAACATATAATCATGGTGACAAATATAATTGCATTAAACATGTATGGTAATTATAATAGCATTAGAATTTAAGAAATTATGAGACAATAAACAATGTTACATTTTTGCCTAATTAAATAAAAGAAAAGGTTACACTCAACTCATTTTACAGTCCAAAATACAGTTCGTTCATGTTTTTATTTTTTTAAACTATATATCTTATCTAATGATTATATATGTACTTGTAAAAGGTGAATTAAGTTTACATTCTAATAAATCGAATGATATCATTCATGAAAAAATGAAAAAAATTTATATCAAGATATATACCTCGTTATAGTGAGCCAAAAAGACTAATGAGATATATGAGATTATATTAGAGACTGTAAAGATAACTTAGTATAATAGTGTTTTTAAATAAACCATGTATGCGTTGCTGCTGTTGTAGAGATAACTGGGCCTAAACCGGGGCTTGGGCCTGGGCCTGGGCCTGATCCATAAGTTAAGGTATTAGGACACTTGGACTGCATGCTGCAGCACATCTGAGGAAACCCAACTCCCAAATAAGCTTGACTGAAAGATGTGAATTTGACAAGATCTCTACAAGCTAAAATCCAATGGAAATGTTATACATAAAAAAAAAGAAATCCAGCTCAATTCTAGTCTCACGTGTCTCAATAAAAAAATTACTTGAGTATATATTTATATTAAAGAGGTAAATGTCTTTGATTTTCACACTTTCTATATAAACAGAATCATACAATTCAATGTAGTATATACTTTATTTTTTATAATAAGATTAATTATATTATTTTTTAAAAATTTAAAACACGTATAAAATAGAACTGGGACTGAAAAAGAAATTGTACATAATATTATCCTAAACCTAAATGTTTATATTATAATTTACTTATCAAAAAATCAACTTGGTAGTACAAGAAATCTACAATCAAATAAAAAAAAATGGAGAGATGATTAATTAAGCATAAATATATGGTTACATAAGTAAATATGCCGTTAATTTTCAGTTCAAAGTTGGAACTACACCATACTATTTTGGCAAGGGATTGGAGTTTTGAGAATAAGTTATCCTAGTTTATAGGAGTAAAATTTTCATCAATTTTAACCTTATTCATATTTATTAAAATCAAAACAAAAAAATGGGGAATGTTATTTCAGCCCTTTAAGTGTAAGTAAAAAAATTCTCAATATTGATCAAAACTGTCCGCCTTAATTCTCATTTTTTTATAACAAATAGGATAAATTATTTTCCATCATTTATCCTCGTAATCATACTTATCGGTTATACCAATACTTATTCCCCTTGTAACACTAGCTCTCAGGACTAATATCCTAATAAACTCTCCAACAACCATTTAGTAAATTTTTTATTAAAGCTTAGGTTAGGTTTGGCTCACTGTAACGAGGTATATACCTGAGCCATTTACTCTATTGGCAAACCTAAGCCGTTTAAGCTTAGGTTTGCTTTACCCTCTCTTTACTTGTTCGTTTTTGGACCACTTGTAACTGTTTCGTCAAGTTATATGAGGTCCAAATTCCCTTAAAAAAACAATCATTTAGTAAATTATTAAATTAATGTAATTAAACAATTTACCTAAAGAAATAAAATTAAATCTTAACTAACAGTGGCTAATTAAAACTTCAACTAGAATATACAGCATTAGTTAGTTTAGATTTTTTTAGATAAGTGAATCACATGAGTTGTTAGAGAGTTATTTGGTGAGTCGGTATTAAAACATGCCCTATAAATATTGAATGAAAGTGTGTTTGGTGCTCATAATCAGTGAAGAAATACTTTGGTTCGTGCAATTGCTCATCTAGGAAATTCGATTCTTAATTTGGAGAGGTATTATCAAACTGATCTTTAATGATAATTCTAGCTATTCACATTTTTAGGGCTTGTTAGTGGGAGTAAAATTAATTTATTAAAGCTTAAACTGATTCATCATCAGTATGTTCCTCTTCATATAATTATTACATAAAATTTATCTTTCCGTTGCTTTTAGAATAAGTACAATAGTCTGTCTCTAATTCCATTCATAATTCATTAAAATTAATTAGGTCCATTAATCTGAACATTTATTTCATTTTTTGGGTTATAAATCATGTATTGTTGTGTTGGTGAATTATTCCAAGTTTGTCACATACATTGTCCTAATTAAATATCAATAAATAACTATATTATTGTTTTTATATTCTCAAATATATCTTCCTGAATTTTTCAAAAAATTAACAGTATTACTCGTTAATTAGCCTTGCCATTGGATTCAAATCTATTAGAGTACTCCCCTCTTTTGGATTGGTAAATAAAATTTTATTGATAATACCACGTCACAAATGTAATAACGGAGTAATAAAAAGAAGGATACTAACGAAATAATAAGGGCAATGATCTAAAAATAATGTACAACATACTCTAGGGATCTAAAGAATCTTTTTTCCTTTTCTTTTTTGAATGAAATATTAATTTTTATGTATTTTTCTAATATTATTTTCATTTTTGTTAGATTATATCTCGTGATATGGTGCGGTCGGTGAGGTCGTGCGGATCCGATATGCGTCGTCCGATCGCGGGTCCATCGCATCAGACGGTCGGGGGAGATTCACATCGACCGTTGGATGCGATGGATCCGCGATCGGACGACGCACGTCGGATCCGTACCGACCACGCGCTATCACTCGACTATATATATATATATATATATATATATATATATATATATATATATATAAAATATTTAGTCCGTCCCTAACAAAATAAAATATTTCATTAATATTTTATCTCTCTTATTCTAACTATTTTAATTTGAGAATAGCAACCATGGACAACATCCAATACGATGTGCAGATGTCTTCATTCAAGCCAGAAGTCATAATCTCCTACGACACCGTAGAAGTGCATTTCATTTTCATGATCAGAGAGACGATCGAACGGTTCGAATTCGATTATGATCGCGGGTCGTTCACGGTGACCCAACACAACCGAACCGATAATGCAATGACATCTTACCTCACATTCGAACTGCCTGAGTTTCTCTCTCCACAATCAAATGTGGAGGAGAGGATCCTTCAGACACTTCAAACATTCCAAATAGACTACCAAAGATGTTCACACATCTCGAACCAGCTCTACAATTTCGCCGAACTCAAAGTCGCGACATTGGAAGATGAACACAAGAATTTGGTGATCTTCACACAGATTACGAGGCTCCGTCGCGTGGATTTCCCGGACGAATACGTCGACGAAGCGGTGACGCAATCGATGGATGAGATCGACCCTTTAGAGTTGGCCGTCTCGGCGTCGAGGGAGGCAGTTGAACAGTTGAAGGTTGAGATATATGAAGGGAAGGATGGGGATGATGTTGATGACTGTAGGGTTTGTTTTGATGACTTTAGTGTTGGAAGTGAAGTCATGAGAATGCCCTGTGGTCATCTGTTCCATAGAGTGTGTATTTTGAAGTGGTTGGAAAAGAGTGGAGTTTGTCCCATCTGCCGGTTGAAGATGTCTGCTGTTTAATTAAATGTTTTTGTATTTGTTGGATTTTTTTTATTATTAAATGAAGAGTTGAATTTTATCTGTTGTGATGCAATTCCTGCAGCCACGTGATTTCACTTTCCCTCAACATATTTTATACTAGGTTAATATAGACCAATTAAACGCAAAAGAAAGTATGCAGGTTACAATGGTCATAACACAACGATTCAGGGTTTATATGTGTTAAGGATATATCTTGAGTTTGAGTCTTAGCGTTGATTTATCAACTTTTTATTGGCGATTATTTAAAAGAATTTTCTGTAGACGGAGGTAGCCTTCTCAGCTTCACTGTAAAGTCAACCATGAGGTATCACTCCGATATCATAGAAAAAAAAAAGTATGCATTAGAATCATTCAAATATAAATTTATTTTTATTATAAAACATTCATTTTATTTGAAAATTTTATATTTTAAAAAATACATTAAAAACTGCAATTTCTAAAAGCAGAGGCAGAACCAAGGGGGGGGGGGGCAGGCAGAACACCCCCCCCCCCCCCCCAGCCCTTTAAGTCTACACACACATGACAATGAAAATGATAATAAAGTCCTCACAATTATGTTTTGCAACTCAAAACTCTCTGCATTACATGTCACTATCTGAAATTTAATTTAATTCTTTCTATTGAGATATAGGGTCGTGGGTTTCTAATTTTTTTAAATGATGATATTAGGTACAACGTGCCAAATACAACTTCAAACGCAATTCTCACATATTTAAAATTTTAAAATAGTAAACATCATCTATTAAACATATATTTAATGAAAAATGAATTTCGAATTGAATGGATTCAATTTTAGCAAATGTAAAAAAAAAATTAATGACATATATACTTCACTTAAGAATGTATATACCTGGTTAGATGACCATTGAATGACTATTGAGATATATGAAACTGTAATTGAGACTCAAAAGGATTGCGTGTAACAATGCCTTTTTTAAAATTTTAGAAAAACTTTTTTAAGAAATGTTGGTCTCTATTTCGGGGGTGAGGATTGAAAAATCACTCGTTACTTTTTGTGATTGTTTGTAGCGTTTGATTGTGCAAGTTTGGGTTTTCAAGAGATTTTTTTTGGTTAACTTTGATTTTTAATGATTGTTATTTTGAGTCCCTCATTTTTTTTAAAAGTTAGGCTTTCTAAACGTGTTTAAAAAATCTAAGTTTAAATGGTATCCTTGTAATTTTTTTTGATTAATTGTTTTCTTCATATTTATCGATTTTTAAATTTCTTGAAGCTTTATATTTTATTTTATAAAGCTTCAATTTTTTTTCAAATGGAAAATAATGAATTTTTAAGATTTTTTTCATAAATCTTATAAAATTTTATAGTGAAAGAAAAAAAATAACTTTCAATCATCACTTTAATGACTAGATCAAGATCTCTAAATACGTGAACAAAAAAAAAAAACTTTTAGTCTCAACTATAAATTACTCGGTCATTAACTGGAAATCTTCATTTTGATATCTAACGGATTTAGTTTCTTAACCTTTGGCCCCCCTTATTCTAATTCCTGATTCCGCTTCTGAGAAGAAGGGGAACTACTAAACCATAATGCAAACTCGTGTGTATGTACGCACATTTCACATTCTACAAAAATACATATATACCTTATCAGATTAAGTATATGATTTTAAAAAATAAGAATATGGGGATCTATATTTTATATTGTAAAATGGACTGGGCATGTAACATTTTCCATTTTTCATATATATAATCACAATCCAATATTCTGCTTCTAATGCATAATCATCGATGCAATTAAATTTAAGGAACATGATCTTTTATATCCAATTTTTAAATTTAGTTTTACTACATAGGTTAACAAAACTAGCTAAATCTTTTGATAGTCTTTTCTTCATTTTTTCATAAATATCATATACGGATATTTAATTTTCAAATACGGCTATCTATGAATTTTGTGATATAGATTCAATCGTATGTGGACAATTTTTGGAGAATTGGTAGACTTAATGCAAACTCAATAATCCATACTATTCTGATGATCTCATATTTAAATTCAATAAAAGAATATTTTTAAAGAAAAATCAATTAATCAAATATTCAATATTATAGCATGGCACGAACGCATGATAAATGCTCCAAAAGTCGGTTCTGTCCTTACCCGGCCCGAATCTAATCATTAATATTAATTTTTTTGTCAATTCTGGACCGTTCGATTTTTTAATTCTCAATCTGTACCACTCACACAACTTTCTAGATATTTTATCCATAATATCGTATCAATCTCCCACAGCATCCTTTCAATAAATTAACTATAACTAACAATTAATTAACCCGAACTACAACTCACCTAAAAATTGCAATTAAATCTTAACGAACTAACTTACCATGACAAATTAACTTCATCATAGTCATAACTATCTAAAATGTGGATAATATTACATATAGATAGATTTGTTAGAAAAGTGAGTTGGTATTGACGACACCCTATAAATACTAATGGAAGTGTGTGGTTTGTGCTCATAATTAATCAGTGAAGAAAGACTTTGATCCGTTCAATTGTTCGTCCAAGGAATTCTTCGATTCTTTGAGAGGTATTATTTTATATATCAAACACTAAATAATAATTCTATTCACATCTCTTTAGCCATCTTTCCCCCACGATCACAAATACGTCACAATAGTCTCTCTCATCAAATTGTAAAAATTAATCTAGGAAAAGTTTAATATTTATTAGCATATTAATCCTGCTTAGATAGCCACATAAGTTATTTTGAGAATTTGGAATAAGTTTAATTATTCTATTATAAATAATCATACTAATGGAATAAGACATTCTCGTATTTTTTTATTCTCACTTAATAATAATGAAATTTGTTGACCCAATTATATCAGTCAAATAGTTGAGTGAAATAACACAATCGCAGATGGGGAGTTGGAATACCAATATCAATTTATTCTCACTTATTTTTACATAACTACACACAATATTTATCCCTAAAAAAATTAACATATTTTTTTGTTTATTCATCCATATTCCACCTTATTCATTTTTACCGTGAGTAAAGTTTAATAGAAATTAATTATAGGCCTGGTTCAATATACATGTTCTAATGTTCCTTTTATATTCATCTTTTATTTGTCTTATTTCTAAGAAATATTTAACAACTACTGTTCTTATGAATATTCACGCGTTCAAGGATGTAAAAATAACTAAAAATGATTTTAGTCAATTAAACTTGTTAGACAAGGGCTTTATTGGTCGTAGTTTATAAAAATAAAAAACATATATCCTTTTCTAATTAATCTATTTTTTTCTATTTCAAAGACTTTCATCAACCATGACAACATACATGATCCTCAGTAGGATGACATCCGAGAGATCCACATGGTCCAACGACGACGAAACAAACGTCCATTTCAATTTCCAAGAGATCGATCCGTCCAACGAAATAAACGACGAACGATTAATCGTGCCAACCTCACCAAGAACATCGTGGTGCTTCACCATGGATCTGAACGAGCTTCTCAATTCCTCGCGATCAACCGTACAAGACACGATCATACGAACACTGTCTCATGAACTTCCAATGCGTGTTCAAAGATCATCACGAATGGCAAATGTGATTTATAACTACGCCCGAATCCAAGCTGATCATCAGTCGTCTCTCGGAACTCAATATAATGATCTGGAGATAATCGCTTGGATTGTCAGGGTTGAACAATTTGATCGTGCGGTGGCGCGATCCATGGCGGATGTCGACCCTTTAGAGGGGGTGGTGCCGGCGTCAAGGGAAGCCATTCAGAGGAGGCTTCAGAGGGTGACATACAAAGGTGGTGGTCATATGTGTACCATATGTAGAGAGAACTTTGATATTGGGATGGAAATAGTGAGAATGCCTTGTGGTCATATGTTTGATGGGCACTGCATTTCTAAGTGGTAGAAGTTTTTGAAACTTGTAAAAATATCCCTTGAAATTTGAAAACATGCAATTATACCCGATTTTCAGTTATGGAACAAAAGTATTATAAAATTACTATTTTATCATTTGATTAATTGTCTACATATCTAAAAAAGAACCAATGAATTAGCTTTAGATATGTTTTGTGAATATTTAATACACTAATCAGTTTTTCAAATACATATGAATGTATTTTTATAAGAATTAACTCACACAACAACAGTTAATTAAAAATGAAAACATGTTATTGATTTAATTAAAATGATAAACTGTATTTTATTGTATTATCCTTTTATTGTATTGTTGGTGAATCATCTCCGTTTCTTACTGATGTGGGACGGGATGGGAAAAATTAATGTAACAAAAAAAAAGTCAAAAGTTGATTTTGAAAATTTACCATTTTAGCATGTTTTTCTAATTATTAAGAGTCAATATTTACCTTTTAATTTAAGATCCTATTTAAGATTTTTTAGGAATTTATTATATTTTTTCTTATTTTTAGTAGTTACCATTATAAGACGATTGTCTTGTACTATTTTTACAGAGTTTGTATTTAATGACATATAATATATATTTTACGCCATTTAAAGTATGTCCACTTAAAGTATGTGTGGGAGAGTAAATCTTTGATATCTGTGGCATATAAAAAGGAGGCAGTTGTTTGGACAACCATGAACTATTGAATTAAAAAAGATTGTCCTTTTTTATGCTTGTAGATTGAGGGGGAGATTCAAGATACGTGGGGACCTTGACACAGTAAGTCAAATATTTCTTCTTCTTCTTTTCAATATTTCATCTTCTTCGGTTATGTTAGTATATAAGTGAGATTATTCTTTTTTATATTTTTGTGCCGATAAACTTTTAAATCCTTCCTGAATTTCATAGAAAAATTTTGAGCCGGTAACCATCTTATTAAAAAAATTATCTTACACCCTGTCTTTTTTTTTCATATACACAGTTCCAATTTTTTTTAATCATCTGCATGTTCATTTATTTGCAAAACTGATATTAACTTAATTGAATATCTACTAGCTTTATTATTATTGCGTCCTGTTCATTTTTAAGGTTTGTTAGTGGGAGTAAAATTTATTAGAAATTGTACTAATTCTATAATATATATATATTAATCTTTTGCGTTGCACTTAGAAATATATAAGCTCTACCGTTCTAATATTTAAAATTCTAAATATTATAATGTAAAAAGTAATAGGTAATTTATAATGATATATAAGTAAATAACATATTGCATCGGTGATTTCAAAATTATTCATGAATTTGATTTTATTAATATCTATTTAATCTTTCAAAATTTTATTTAAGGACTTTTTTTAATGGTATTCCTTTGGTGCTCACCAAGACCATAAACACTTGATTTGATTTGATTCAACATTCATGATGTTCTATTGATTTTATAAATGGGTTAAAGCTAAGACATCTTTATACCTACAAATATAATTAATTTCATCTAAATCTCTATCAAAGTTAGAGGAGACATATAAGTCACTAGAAACTCATAAAAATATAACTATCATCCCTTCTTAACAAATTAAAATTTAATTATCCAAACTTAACAAAATAATTCTAAAATATTTCATCATCATGTAATTGTGTAAATATTATTGTCCCTATAAAAAATCACAAAAACAAATTAATCAATATGAAAGACTAAGGGTGCGTTTGGTTGCGCGATTGCGCTGCGATTGCGATTACAGGAAGCTGCGTTTGCAATCGCACAACCAAACAGTTTTGTAATCGCAGTTTTAAACCCAGCGATTGCAGGCAAATAGTGCCCAAAAGCTACGATTTCAAAAAGCTGAGAAAGTGAGCTTCCTGCGGAATCAGGTTTGCAATCGCAGATTCCTACAGAATCAATTTTGCAATCGCGCAACCAAACGCACCCTAAATGGCTATGGTAAGACTTTTAAATTTCTATCATCTTCTACCCTTTCATTGCTCACACTTGTTTCGAGGGGTTGAAAAGTTGGTGATAATTTACTCATTTCATAATATTAATTAGGGTTAACTAGATAGGTTGGGCCATGGTTAACCTCTATTGACAACAAAGATACATATGAGTTTGTAAATTTTTAACTTTTAAGGAGTTGTACCTTTACCCCCAAGGCTCTCAACTTTATTAGTGGTTTATATGGAATTATATATGTTTGTGAATATGTAGATGTTATTAACCCTTCATAAATCATAAATACGTTATTAACCATTAGTCATTTTACGTTACCAAAAAGTAACATGAGACTTTTTTTTGTAAAATTTTAAAAAATAACTGATTTTGTTATTTCTAAATTTTAGGAGATTTTTTTAGTATTTTTCTAATTTTTATTGTATTTTAATCAATATCATTATAATTATGTCATTATTATTTTTAGTAAATTATGGACTTAATGTCTGTGGCCTATAAAAGTAGTGACAATGTAACTTCATTTTAAACAATAAAAAAAGTACTCTTTTGTTATCTTTTTGTTTAACAATAAGGAAATTATGTGTGAATTGAAAGAATTTATGGGATCTTGACAAAGATCATATTCATGTTGTGTTAATACTTACTTGTCCATCAAGTAATCAATGCCAACATTGCCGAGATGTTCCCCCATATACTTCCTTGCCCTTCAACTCTATGTCTCTCTCAAGTACTCGAACTATTATTTATACAGTGTGATCTTGTCTAATTTTCAACTTCATTGTTTTTTTTAATTATTATTCATCAGGAAGCTATGGCCAGAATCTTGCATGCAACAGAATTGTTTAGCTGTAAATCAATGCACGCTGAGAGAAGTGAATGTCATCAGCCTGTAACAGATGACAATAACATTCATGATGACAATCACATTCATTTTCATGATCAAAAGATGGTGTATGTCAATTTATGCGTCACCTCCGAGCACTCAATTTTCACTTTAAGATCATCCAACGGAGAGACCAAAAATTCACATAATCAGATATTTTATAATGAGGAGTGCACTGCATGTTATTGCATACAATGTCTGATGGAACAGAGTCCCTCCGATCTCGAGTCACAGGTCACCAACCTGATCGACAACGCCATTTGTGACTTTGATGATCATGGGTTCAGGCGTTTTGTGGGACCCATATCCGATTTCATATTATATCATGTTAGTACCCTTGGACCTGAGCATCTGGAGCTGAACATAAGTGTTGAACTTCATAATATTATAACGCATTGGTTCGACTTCGATGAGTACTACGAGAAGCTGGGAGTGGAGACTGTGAGATACGATTCGAGCATGGATGGGGTGGTATGCGCGGTTTGTCTCCAAGATTTTGGAGTCGAAGAAGAGGAGATCAGACGCACGTCTTGCGGTCATCTGTATCATGGAGAATGCATCTTTCGTTGGCTGGAAAAGAGTTCGACGTGCCCCATATGCCGGTTCGACATGATCAATGCGGTATTGGGTCGTTAGATTTAGTTTTATGTGTAGGTTTTTAAGAAATTCGTTTGATGGAATTTTTAGTATTTAGTTTCATTGTTTAAGATTTAGGTTCACGGTTTATTTGGTATAATTTTATGTGTGTATGTAGCCCGGCCGCCATGGACTATGGTATGTTCTGAAAGAAGATCCAGTGTTCAGGTTAATTAGTGATGTTAATTATGTTCTTTCTTTTTCTATTTTTAAGTGAAAGATAACCAATCATGCCCTCTCAATAAGGTAAGTGCTTCATAATTCCCCCTCACATACTATATACATACATTCCAAAATAGAGTACATATATTACATAAGCGGACTTAACAGACGACGCACCCATTTTTTGGGAATATAATGCACTAAACTTTTATTTCACAAATTTAGATATAGATACCATTAGGTAAAATTATTGTGTTTTGGTGATCATCTCCATTTGTTACTGATGTAGGGCGAGATGCGAAAATTTGATGGAACAAAAAACAAATTAAAGTCAAACTTCCTTTAACTAATGTCACATTAAAAAGTTGATTCTGAAAATTTGCCATTTTAGCATGTTTTTCTAAGTAAATATTAAGAGTTAATCATCACCTTTTACTTTAAGATCTTATTCAAGATTTTTAGGATTTTATTATATATTTTTAGTAGTTATCATTAAAAGTGTCTTGTATTTTTTTAGTAGTCTTAATTGATTGACATATAATATATATCTTATACCTCTTCATTAAAAAATCCACAGATGATGAAAATGAGAAGAAAAAAAACAAAGGAAAAAATAAGAGAGTTACGATTTTGGATGGATCCCTTATCTATCCGTCTCTGCTCATGTTTTTCTTTGGAGTGGTGATGAGGATCATTCTCCCCACCTCTCTTTTTTTTTCCTTTGTTTTTAGCTCATTTTCATCATCTCCCTGCAACCATAATTTCAAATATCGTTTTTTTCTTAAAATAGATATGTCTACATTCGACTCAAAAAATATATATTTTGTCTTATACCATTAAAAGTATGTTTGGAGAGTGAATATCTCTTATAAAACTTTTAAATTCTTCCAAATTTTATAGAAAATTTTTGAGCCAGTAACCATCTCATTGGATTCAAATATATTAAATTTTTTATTTGCACCTTTGTTTTTATTTTCGTATAAAGTTCTTTTTTCTCATCATATGTTCATTCACAAGAAAAGGAGGTTACACATTATCATATGTTCATTTTTTTTACAGTGATTGGAATAACGTCTACCAGTTTAAGATCGGATGTATATTTTTATAGATTTTCAATTTTCAATTGTATCTCTTAATTGTATATGTTTTATAAGATTTAAAATTTCGAATTACATCTCAATATCAAAAACTTTAGTTTCAAAATTTGTTTATTAAGAAGCGAATAACTTTATGTCACACTTCAAAGGAAGTGTTGATATTATTCATGAATTTAATATTATTAATATCTATTTAATATTTCAAAATCTTTCAATACGGGTTTGGACTTTGGAACATGATTTTATTAACGAATTTGGGGTTGGATTAACCAAACCCAACCCGCTCTGCTGCCACCCCATATCTGTTAATATATTTTGTCAATATAAATTCTATTATTTAAAAAAAATATAGACACATGCATTCAATTCATTAGATAAGTACGTACTTAAAAAAATTAAAGCATGTTTGATCTACAAGAGCGACTACATGAATGACTAAATTATGTGTTATATTTTCTAAATGTGTATTCAACGAATCATGATCGAATTAATCAAAAAGCGTTGTTACATAGAATTTTATTTCTAGCGTCACCTCGTCCAACAAGATATTTTAGAAAGCTTTTTATATTTTATGTAATTCAATCCATATAATTTTTTATAGTATATGCTTTTGTTTATAAAAATATAAACTTATTTAAATGAAAGATGTCATTTATAAAAAAAAATCAAAACGCGTGCAGATTGCCTGTAGAAATGTAAATGGGCGAGTTTAATATTTTCCTATAAATATTTGACCCCAAATAAATCAAAAGCCCAAAAGACACAAGCTCATCACATAGACCCATTAACCCGAGATCCAATAAAGCCCATCGTTTAAACAAACATGGAAGCTCAGTAATCCAACTAAACTATCCAAACTTCTGATATATAATTTCAATAACAGGAGATTAAATAAAATAAATTCTCCTTGGATTCATAACAAACTGTGGGTATATCATTAATATTTATATAACCTACAAAATACAGTTAACTGAATAGAGGGGAATTAGTTTAAATTTGTTAGACAAGAGGTCAATTTTTATCCATAAAATAAATATATATCCTAACAAACCACCGGACAACCTTTCAATAAATTATTAACAAATAAAATTAATTATCAACAAGATAATATTACATACAGCTAGTTAATTAGTTTAGATTATATTAGTCTTCCTCCACGCACAATGTGCCTCTAAACAAAAAAAATTGAAAAAGTTATCCACAACCAATACTCTCAATTTTTTTAATATATCAATATATATATAATTAAATAAATCATTTATAAAATTTGTTATGAAATTACACATAAAAATATATGTTACATTGACATAAAATGAATTTTTTACATATATACCCCTCAACTAATATTTTATTGTAAAAATACCCCATTTGAAACTTATAAGCCAACAATATCGCTTGAATCTATTAGATAAAAAAATGACATTTATATACAATTTAAACCCTTTTGAATGACATTATTGGAAATAACGAATGATCAAGAATATTTTGCTATGATTTTTTAGGGTATACATGCAAAAAAAAACATTAATACAAAAAAAACATTAAGATTTGGTGGATATTGATGAGATTATCCAATTTATATATAGATACAAAAAAAAGAATTAAATTATATCTGAAATTCTTTGAAAATTCATACATTTTCAAGTATAACTCTTATTGGGTTCAATAGCTTGTTGGAAAAAGTTTTTCGATATATACTTATGATTGTGAAGTAGATTTTTTTCAAAATTGACTATTTCACGATGAAAATTAAGATCAAATGTTGAAACTCACATTTGACTAAAAATTAGCTATTATCATCTATATTCCATTATTAACTCAATCTAAATCTAACCAAAAAATAACAACAAAAAAATAATGATGTGGTAAGGGTGCACCATTGATATTCATTATTAAAAGGATTCATTCATTCATATATTAAAATGATGTGGCACCCTTACCACATTTGATGAATATCTCATATTATCCTTTATTTTTATTTTTCATTCTTACCGCTAATCCAAAAAATAAAGATCATAGGAAATTAAAGGTAAATTCATAAATGAAATTGTTACAAAGTCACTTTTAGTTAGATTAGTATTAGTATATATAGGGATCCTCCGAAAGAATGACAGTGAAGTTCCCAGTGGTCATAGCACAACGATTCAGGGCTTAGCGGTGTTACCGATAGGTCATGGGTTCGAGTCTTGGCGTTGACTTACCCACCTGTTGTATTCGAAAGAATTTTTGTGAGACCGGGACAAACAGGCGTAGGTAGCATTTCCAGCTCGATCGTAAGATTAGCCACGGGAGGTCCCCTCCAATATCAAAAAAAAAAAAAAAATCAAAGATGGAGGAGACCGACCCGTTGGAAAGGGGATCCCAGCAGAAAAGAGGCAGTTGAAGAGTTGGAGATGGATGTGCATGAAGAAGAAGATATGAGTGATGATGATCACTGCATCATGTTCTTTGGAGAATTTAATGGAAATCTTGCGAATTCTTTCACGTTGATCCAGGATTTAAGCTAGCTCCTACTTAGATAGAAAAATAAGTTATTCTTGAATTTATGGTTATTTAAGTATAAATAAAAAATAAATGATTTTTTTTCATTGTGTGTTTTTAATTATTCTTATTCAAAAACATAATAATTAAGTTTTTGTTGTTTAGATAAAATGTGAATAAGGTGTGAATAATATTTATAAAAGGTGTAAAAATAATGACAGTTGATTTATAAGAGGTGATGACAATTCATTTGACCGTGACTCACATATTCTTTTGGATTGAATAATCTGTAATAATTTAATTCTAGGGGTTGGTTGGGATTTGTATACCATTTTATACCAGTTAATTTTAGAACGCAGATTCTCATTTATTTTATCATTCTAAACGTTCATTTTGAAGTTATTCCTACTAATTCTCACTTATTCTGGCATTATTTTCTAGACCCTATTCTCGAACCAAACGGGGGTTTAGAATTTTTGTAGTGTCTTTTTTTTTAATATTGAAGGAAAGAGTTTTGTACCTTTGTCTTCAGCTTAGAAATGGTCTCTTAGCCTTCTATATGTTGGGTAGTACAATATAAATTGTGTTATCAAAGTGTATATCTGATTATCTCGGTGTGTGAAAATAAAAATAAAAAATATTGAGCTTTAATTGTTATGTGTAGTTTTTTTTCCAACTTAAATTTCAGTTTGATATAATTCGAGAGTGTCATGCACTCACATTAACAAGATATACACCTTATTAAATAAATCACATTTTCTATAAATAGATCTATGTGATTAGTAGGGTATATACTTCTGTTTTATAATAAAGCATATACATCATGAGACGAGGTATATTATTTTGAAAATTCAAAACATGTGGAAACTGAAATTGGGACTGCAAAAAGGAAAAATGTTATGCTCAATTCATTTTGCAGTCCAAAATGTATGTTTTCACTTTTTAAAATAATTCATCTATTGGGATATGTACTTTTATAAAAGTTGACATGTATAGTCCAATGAATTGAATAGTATCGCAAGACTACATTTAAGAATTAAAAATGACTAAGTGTAATAAAAAAAAATGGTTGTACATAACATTTTCAAATGAGTGATGGTACACTTTTTTTTTCCATCTCAATTTCAGTCTCATGTGCATTGATAGAAAATCATTAAAGCATGTATTCACATTAATAAGGCACATGTATCAATAAAAAAAAATTTATATTTTTTATAATTGCATTCATGTAATTTATTGAAACATATATTTTATTTTTTATAAAATCATACACCTCGTTAGGTTGAGTATATTATTTTAAAATTTCAAAACATGTATAAATTAGAATTGAGCCCCAAAGCAGTGTTCTATGTAACATTATCCTTTTTCCAAGAAAACATACTGTGTAACAGCACTAAATTAGTGGGCCATAAGGATTGGGTCTTTAGTCCTTGTTTTCGGCTGTTTATCCTAGTCTGGCTGATAGCTCGGACTAGGTAGGATAAAGGCCCAACTTTTGACCCTGTATTAGTTTTCAGGGTGTAAATTTAACATGAATGTACATGAACAGTGATAACTGTAAATGCACATGCATAAATAAAAACTAAACTGGACACTTATTTATACAGTCCTTTATGCGGGCCAGAGATGTTTTAATTTATTTTAAAAAAGAAAATGTTAGATGCAGTCATTTTTACAGTCTAAAACGCATACCATATATATTTTTTAAAATAGTAAACACCAACCAATAATGTATATGTCTTAAAAAAATGCAAATTGAATTGGCCTATTTTAATAAATGCAAAAAAATTGAACAATGTATATACCTTATTTTACGATGCATATGCTTCACTGGATCTATGAGTGTAACAATACACTTTTCAAAAATTTATACAGTGAAGTATGTCCCTGAATAAATCCATGATGAAGGTATTTTTTATATTACTTCTAATTAACTTAGTATATTTTTCTTTAAAATATTTTTTTACATCGGAGAGATCACATGGCTACCTTCGTCTGTTCATCCCACTCCCATGAAAAATTCTTTCGAACAATCACCAACAAACATGTGAGTACGTCAACGCCAAGACTCGAATCCAAGACATACCCTTAACACATATAAACTCTGAACCGTTGTACTATGGCAACTAAGGACTATAAGATAATTATGTAAATTGATCTATTATTTTCCTTAAAATAATATGTAAATAGGTATATATATACATATACATAAGTATAGCTTAATTTTTTTTTTTTTTTGTACAAAAATCCCGCCCATAAGGCGATTACACACAACAAATTACAAGGACATCACCCCAGCCCAAAGGGTTGTCGTCACTTTTTTTCCGCTGCTAAAAGTGGAACTCGAAATCACCACTCCCACCAAGTGAGGGGTATCCTCTCCCCATTGCCTCGCGTGGGGGACATATGAGATAATTAAATTAATATGAGTGATCTTGTAACACATTAGAGACAAGAGAACAAGACCTCATCACCTTCAAATATCATGCAAAGATAATATGATAAATTCAAATTATAAATTTATAATTAATCATACAAGATATTTAACTCTCAACAACATGCAGTACAATCACATATAATTCTCGAATCCATGTTAGATTTTAGATATTTTATATGGATAATGTTACGTTCAGCTCAATTTCTAACATCAATTTCAGTCTACATATTTTTTAAATTTTTAAAAAAATAATATATCTTATTTAATAAGGTACATGTTTTTATGGAAAAAATGAAACACATACTCCAATGAATTGTATGGATGCATTTATAGAAAATGTAAAAAAAAATTTCAAAACATACGTGTCGTTAATTTTCTATCGACACATATAAAACTGAAAAAAGATATGGTTGTAACAGCGTCCAATTTATATATCACAACTTCTTATTTTCAAATAAAGGTATATAATTATTGAGTGAGAATAAATCAATGCAATAAATAAAGGTGATACATGGTATTTGATAAATGGCACCATGGAAGTCACATGGTGCAGGTCCATCCTTGTCAACCCCGTAGCCCTGCACAAAAAAAGTACTGGCCAGGAATCACACTTCACACACCAGACAAACCCCTTTATTGGTTTTTGTCCCCATTTGCAGGACTAACATTATCCCAATCCCCAACTACAATCCGTCCTATCCAAACAGGGTAATTCTCCTCCTCAGGTGCATGACTGCATGTGGTGGACTTTGGTCCCTACAATCAGGCTCGGTTCCGAACCTTTAGCTCCTGTTTAGAATGGGAATAAGCCACTAGATAACTCGGTATTAACTGAAATAGGGGTTTTAATCCGTTTGTTTGTCTGATATATCATGGAATATCTTATGCAGAATAAACTGGTATAAAGTGGTATATGGATTCCAACCAATCATTAGAATTAAAGTTATCCTAGGTTATTCCACCTAAAGAATATGTGGGTCCACTGTCAAATTAAATGTCATCACCTCTTATAAATCATTAGTCAAATCAACTATTATTATTTTTCATCTTTTATAAATCATTATCTATACTTTATTCACATTTTACTCAAATAACAAAACATTTATTCTTACTTTTACCAACAAGAATAATTCAAAACACAACCAAACACAAAATCATTTTATCCCTATTTATACTCACTTATGCCGGAATAAATGTATACCCATGAATAAATCTTATTCATGTTCCAAACGGAAGCTTAGATCTCCCGAGCCTGACTCACACATGTCGCTCTACAGTTGGTTCTGAACAGTTTGGTATGAATTGGGGGGGGGGGGGGGGGGGGAGGGAGAGAGAGAATCCGATTGTTATAATAATTGGATTTTTTTTTTTTTTGGGTGTAGGTCCTTCAAATACTCTTTATTTAGGTATGAGTACCACCACCTATTAGGGCTGCAACTAGGGCGTGTTGGGTTCGGGTTGCCCCAACCCGAACCCAACCCAAATTCTAAACTACTCAATCATAACCTGACCCAACCGATTTTCAACCCGAATTGAACCAACCCGAACCCAACCTGAAATTAAATAAACCAACCCGACCTAACTGAATTGGACTAACCCGACCCCAATCCAATTTTCAACTCGAATTGGACCAACTCGACCCAACCCGAATTTTCTAACATGATGTGTAAATTAAATAAATCAACCCGACCCAACCCGTAAGATTAGCTAAGTTTACCTAAAATTTGGACTACTCATATTAGAAGCTACAAAATGAACGGCCATAATTTTTTTTAATCATTAGTTTACGGGTTCGGGTTGGGTCGGGTTTGGAGTGAGGCCAACCCGAACCCAACCCGATTTGTAAGTCAACCCGAATTGACCAACCCGAACACGAACCCAAACCCGATTTGGTCAACCCAACCCATGTAAAAATCAGGTTCAACCCGTCAGGTTCAGGTTCAAGCCGACCCAAATTGCAGCCCTACCACCTACGATCTTGTTTGATTGCTTTTAGTCTCTAATTACAAGTTTCATTATAAACCATTTGTGGGTGTGTGACTTTGCGTGAGTGTGATAATCTTTTATGGGTGGTTCTATTTGAGTTTCTCTAAATTATAAGTAAGTCTCTCACATTTTAATAATTTAATATATAAGTCATTCATATATTAACATCATATGCAAACAATGAGAAACCCTCTCAACACCAAAGCCTCTCTCCCACTCGTTCGTCCCCCCTACAAAACCCTAATTAATATATTCTAAAAAAATTAATGTAAATATAAAAAAATATGAAAATACATTGTTTATACACATATTCACACAAATTCTCAAAATCATAAACCCTAAAATTAAAAATTCATATCCTATATATACGGGATGGGGGGTATATATGCTTATTAAAATAATGTTAATTAAAGATTAAAAAAATTAGATGGACTTATTTCTTTGGGATTTTTCTTATTAAGAAAATTTAAATAAATTTTTAATAATAAAATCCATTTAAGAGAGTTAGGCTTACTTATAGAGGAGCTCAAATAGTGTCACCAGTTACAGATTTATTTTCATTTTATTTTGGAATTAATCGAATCATGGGTTTGTTTTTCTTGTAGTGGGTGGTGCCGTGGTGGCCTTGAATTTTTTTATTTTATTTTTGCTTGGTCATGTCCTTGAAATTCGTTTCTTAAAATAAAAGAGGTCCCATCCACTCATATAGGACTATAGGAGAGTAAGTTTTCTTTTTAAAGAAAAAAAATCATCTTCTATTTGGCAAAGTTGACTAAAAATAATTGTTTAAATAGAAATATATTTGAGATTGAATCAATCCTTGGAAGTTGGTAGAGATAACTCATCTTGTTTGTTTGGTGGTATTATTCAAAACAAATTTGGGTTTCATTCAAATCAAGGCACTTCGGAAAATAGAGTGCAATAGTTCCTATCAATTAATTTAAGTGGGATTATGAGAATTATAATATGTATTGTATTTTTAATTGTTGGAAAAACCTTGGGTTTTGATCATGTTTTGGTTAAAATGAGTTTGAGTTCTACTAATTATGTTTAGTGGAAACTCATTGGATTACGTTCCTCTCGTTGAGTAGATGAGCGTAGTATATTTATATTCTCAAAACCCATTTTGGGTGAATGAGAAAATTGGATCCAAAGTTCTCCTTAAAACATGATGAAAGTGGTTGGTGATTGGGAATGAAAAAGAAAAAGCTATAGTCCCATATCGGTTAAAAAGAAAAAGTATCTGATCAAATGAAATCCGGACCGTCGATCGGCAGATGAGATATGGATGATCGGATTAAATTCGGACCGTCGATCGAATGGATCCGCAGATGCGATGTGGGCCATCGGATCGACGGTTATGATCAGACCGTTAATTATTCAAATTAATGGGTGCTTGAGACTCTATTTCAGATAAAACTGAACAGAGGAAGAGACTCATCCAAGAGTCTCTTCAACCAATTATTCCCTATACAAAAACCACCCATTATTTGCATTTTGAGATATCCAATTCATTCATTGCAATAGTTTAAGGGTGCATTCGAGTCTAGTTCATTGAGTGCATACATACAGTTTGTAAGACAAAGAGAGAGTGTGAGAAACAAAAGTTGGTTCGCTGGTCCTCTGGTTTGAAGTGCTGCTACCAAAGGACGTCGACCGTTGTATCCTGGGAGACATTCGCCGCCATCCGTGAGCATCTGTGCAGGGCGAATTACGTCTTAAGGACATAGAGTCCAACTCTAACCTCGGTCTCCTTCTTCAGAACAGATTCGACAACCCAGTACATTTTATTCTTCTTCTCTGAATTTATATACTGTGTTTCTGTTAATTTATACTGTTTTGTAAACATAGCCCGTTATATTAGTACTGCTTTACTAACATTAATCACCATTGTAGCTCGGCCTCAATTTGATAGATAATTAAAAAACTATATCCATTGTCAGAAAATATAGTCCATATATTAAATACTAAATACATTTAATTTATTTTGTATTTAATCGCATATACATGATATTTAAATTTAAATTTTACATATGTTATTATTAATTATTTTATTACATTAATAGTGCTCTCTTTTCACAGCTGTAATATAAATAATTAAATTTACAAACGTATGTATAAAACTGCTTTTATTTTATAAATTTCTGAATGATAAAATTTCATCCAAATAATAACAGGATCTAAAAGGGTAAGATTTGGAAAGATTTTGTTGTACCCAATGAAGAATAAATGGTCAAGACATCAGACATGAGTCTCCAAACTCCAGCTGTGAGTGGGAAACAAGATGAACACATGTAGGACAAGCAAAAGACACAATTGTGAAAGAATGAATGAACTTGGGGGGATTGCATGTGACAAGGACATTTAACTTAATCACATTAATTAATTGATACAATAGTTTTTGATAATCTCAATCCAGGTCTGATCCAACACAATTTAAATATTTCGTTGACCGGGCAACTCAATTACAAGAAGCATGTGTATACATATAAAACGTTGTCTTACTCAAATCTATATTCAAATTTTACTAAAATTTTTGAATAAAAATTTCATTTGATATGATGTATCTTTAACTATCATTTTATGTTTTATTAAAATCAATCGAAAATGTGGAGTTGAATAAAAAAATGTATTTGAAAATTTGGGTAAAGGTTTGAATGTCCTTAATTTGAATAAAATTTTGAATAAAAACTTAATTTTGTATGGGTATGGGTAAATGGTTTGATGGATTTTTGGGTTAATTTAAATTTGGGTATATAATTAAAGATGCTATAAGGTGAGACAATTTAAATATTTATATAAGATAAGAAAATGATAGATACGGTCTCACTTATAATCTACATTCGTTTTGGTTTTTCTTAAAAAAATCATATGCTATCATTTAATGAGATATACTTTTCAAAAAAATAAAATATATACTCCAACTAATTATATTGATGCATATTTTGAAAAATATAAAAAAAATTAAGAAGATACATACATAATTTTTGTTTTTTTATTGGTATACACACATAACTTTTGAAATATATAAGACTGTGAACAAGTTATAACTTATAACAGTGATAGTGTGTAACATCAATTATCTATATTTGTACTACCATAAAAAGTACGAGTTAAAGAGGAAAGATTTTAACCGATTTTATCATTTCAAATTTATTAAAAATACATATTTTCTAATAAAATTCATTTGATATTTATCCAATTGGATTTACCCTTAAAATTAATTAAAATACAATCATATCAATCAACAAATCTTAATATAATAGATTTTATCTCATAAAATATGATTTTATAAAAAAAATTATTTTTTAAATATCTTGTTAAAAATGACTATTTCATTAATTTTAATTTTAATAATAATAATAAATGTTTGATCCAATTTTTTTCTTATGAAATAGTCAATCTTTTTTTGGAATAATCCGTTTCACATGCATAAGCATATATCGAAATGATCTTTCTAACAAGCAATCGATTACCTTAATCAGAGTTATGCTTGAAAAATTATAATTTAAAAAAAATAAAAAATAATTAAATTATTGGTCAAATTTAAGATCCAAATAGAATTTGTTGGGATTTACTATAATTAGATCCTCCAATCATTCACAAATGCATTTGATGTCTTTTAAATGTTAATTTTTAATGAGAAATCTTCAGAATGATAAACCTTCTTATTAAATTTTTTGTATGTTATTTATTTTTAGATGTTAATGATATATAAAACATCATATGTGATGTCATTTAAATATAGCTATCACTTAAAACAAAATCATAATTGAGTTTCTGCTTCTTATTTTGAAGAGGAAAAATACATAGACACAAGAAAGGTATGAACATCAAAAAAAATTGTTTATTTTTTGTTTGCTCAATTGTTTATGTGTTAGTAATTTTTAATATCCTGTTTAATTTAATTTTGAGTTTTTTAGATCGATTAAGTCTTTTAGAGTTTCTTTTTAATTTTGTTCTAGAATACACAAGGACATAAAAATTAATGATATCAAATTGTCTTTTATAAAATGAAAAACACTAGGTAGACTGCAATTTCATAAATACTTTGATATATAAAAATTAATAAGTAAATAAATAATATATTATAAGATAATTAATTACAATTGATATTATAAGATATTTTATTACATAGATAACTCAAAACTGATTAGTTAGAGATTTAAAATTTGATAAGTTACAGATGAATAGAATATTATTAGATTGATTGAAATTTTAAAATTTAATATATTGATTAATAAAATAATAATAATTTAAATTTTATATTAACATACACTGATTAATATGATATAAAAATGATATTTACATAAAAAAAATTAAATATTTAAGATAAATATAAGATTCAAAGTAAATAATATATTTTTATTTTTTCATATGGAGAAATTAAGATAGATTAAAAAATTAATTTAAAAATGGATAAATTAAATAGAAATAAATTAATTTTCTTACAAGATAAATGATATTATTTTAATTTGCTTAGATTTAGGTCTTTCAAAATATATATCCATACATTAAAACTGATTTAAATGATTTTTCAAAATATATATGTATTTTATAATTTCTAATCTAAGCTTCACATATAAAGTAATTTTTGTTTGAAATTATATTATGAATTTTATTTAAAATTATATTTAAAATTTTGAAAATAGGTCGTGCGGATCCAACGTGCGTCGTACGATCGCGGGTCCATCGCATCCAACGGTCGATGTGAATCGCACCCGACCGTCTGATGCGATGGACCCGCGATCGGCGATCGGACGACGCACGTCGAATCCGCACCGACCGCATGCAATCACGAGTGTGTGTGTGTGTGGTATATATATATATATATATATATATATATATATATATATATATATATATATATATATATATATATATACGTGTTTGCGTACGGCGAACGG
Organism: Acorus calamus; assembly: GCA_030737845.1. Taxonomy (NCBI): domain Eukaryota; kingdom Viridiplantae; phylum Streptophyta; class Magnoliopsida; order Acorales; family Acoraceae; genus Acorus; species Acorus calamus. The sequence goes on along the minus strand of CM060863.1, from coordinate 40,759,159 downwards.
CAGGTGCGGCAGCGATCACGGGCCGTCGATCACGGGTCCATCGCATCGGACGGTCGGGTGCGATTCACGTCGACCGTTGGATGCGATGGACCCGCGATCGAACGGCCCACGTCGCGGCCGCACCTGTCGTTCGCCGCACGCAATTATTTTCATATATATATATATATATATATATATATATATATATATATATATATATATATAGTCGAGTGATTAGGTGCGGCGGCCGCACGGTGCGACAGCCGTCCGATCGCGGGTCCATCACATCCCGTGATCGCTGCCGTACCGTGCGGCCGCCGCACCTAATCATCCCTCTATATATATATATATATATATTAAACAAGTAAATATTTTTTAAAAAAAATCAAAATGTGTGCATTCTATAAAAATGACTAAAAAAACTGAATAAAAAATCTTCGTTCATAATATGTCAAGGTTTGTAAATGTGACGGCAATAATAGAAGTGATGTTCTTTTTTAAGGTTACAAATTGAGACAGAATGCTTTGCCTGTAAGACAAAAACAAAGCAAAACATACAATAGCCACACATGGGCATTGCCATCATTTCTTAATCGTGGGATCTCTTTCAAATGAAGGAGTGTTTATGATTATTTCACATGATGAGTGCATTTATTAATTATAGAAGGTAAGGATTCTATTTGTATTAAACTAACCCTTTCAAGGTTTAAGAATCACCGTTCATTTTTGGTGGCCTTTTCAAATAGAAAAGTCTAAAATTTCAACGGATCACATTTAATATCAAAGGCTCCGTGAATCTTCACACGTGTTATACAAATAATAGGGAAAATCCAAATAAACCCATGTAAACTTCATGAAATCCATCTAACCCAACCCCCCCCCCCGACTTTTCATAAAGACTATATAATCCTATGAAAACACCTATGTAATTTTCGTTGGTATATCAGGATTATTCTATGAATATGTGAAAAATCATCTTTAAATAATGACTTTACCCCTCGAATAAGGCTTTATAATCCATCTAGAGATGTAAAAAATTCATGTACGTAAGGTTTTTTGTATTTTTAACAAATTATAGGTTTTTTATATATTATGCTTTTAATTAGGGTTAATAATTAAGGTTAATAAAATATAATATTTAAATAATATTTATCATCTGTCATAAAAAGTTTAACTCGGATGGTTATTTGAATTTATATAGATGTTTTCAGTTGGTCAAATGGACTTTAGAAAAATCAGGGGGTTATATGGATTTCAACCAGTTTACAGGGGGTTATTTGGCTTTTTTCCTAAAATAATATTCTACCAAAGTTGGTTGCTTTCGTTAAAAACATGATGCATTAAATACAGATATTATTTATTGTTATGGGAATTTGACTTGTGCCTCATTGCATGATGAGGCCAGGTTTATTGGGGTCACTTTTTAATAAGGTCAAGGTGACAAAATATTTCAGTTACCAAAAAAAAACACAAAAAACATTTTATATATTTTGGAGGGCCAGGCGTAATGATATTGTACATTGCATCCATCATCAAAGTTGTACGTTAACAATATGATTTAAACATAATTTGTGACAGAAAATGCAACATGAAAACTAATTTCAAGATTTATGTGCTGCTAACAAAAGAATTGGCTTCTATTAAAAAAAACAAAAATAAAAAAAACAAAAGAATTTTTACATGACTGACCCCTAAAGTATATTCATCAGATTAATTTATGTGTTGTATGTTGTGAATATATGTCCAAAACCATGGGACAATATAAAGAAATAGATATTTTATGTCTTCCTCGACCCACTATTTAAAAAATGAAAAAATCGATATAATCCTCTTAAATGAAAAAAAAGGTCACTCGAAAATCATTATCCTCTTAGGTTCCTATTTTTTTTGTCCTGGTTTAAGTCTCTTGTCCATGCAACAAAATATTCTGTATTGATTAATGGGATTTGTGAAAACGGTATTCAAATAAATATTGAAAACCTAATAAAATCTAAACCAGTCATGTTATGTATTGAAATGTCATTCAAACGTAGAAATGCTAAGAATATCATTTTTGCCTCCACTGAGAAGATCTCAATCTCCCATGATCAGAAAATTGTGATTTTCATTATAAAAAACAAAGTGTGAAATCCTATCTAAAAAATTCTTTCTACGTGCATTAAAACTATAAGAAATTTTTAATTTTATTTAGATTTGGTGAATATGTAATGTAGATTTTTTTAATTAATTTTAATTGATTTATTATAGAATATTGATTTTATATCAAGATTATAAAATTCATTATCTAATTAAATCTTAAGATAAGATTAGGAGAAGAAATAATTGTTTAGGATAACAAGGATTTTAATAAATTTGAACATCTAAAAATGTACAAAAGCATTATGAATAGTTGAAATATTAAAAAAACATTCATGGTTAATGTAATAGAAAAATAAAATATTATGAATAGTTGAAATATTAAAAAAACTGATTATGGTATGAATTGAATAAATTCTAATAAAATAAAAATGTGAGGGGATTTATGGTTAATGTAATAGTTTTTTCAAAAAAAAAAAAAAATAAAATATTTTTTCTCAATAGAATGCATAAAACAATTTGTTCTGAATATATTCCATGTATTATTATGTTAAAATGTAATGAATAAGTATTATTTATAGAGTACCTAAAACAGTTTGTTGTTAATCATTAATTATAATTTTAGTATATGTGTACATTAAAAATTGACATTATTGATAATTTTTAAGGACAAATTTTTTTTTTTTAAATTCAATATTTTTTACTATAGTTAATTCTGATTATGGTATGAATTGAATAAATTTTGTCAATCAAAAACAATAATTAAAAAAAAATCTAATAAAATAAAAATGTGAGGGGATTTATTGAGTATATATAGATTTTTTTCTGAAAATTAATAAAATTTTTTAAAAAATATTGAAAAATATTCAATATCCTCTACCTTTTCATAAGTTTTTAATAAATTATATTGGGTTTTTTCAAAAAAAAAGTAAATTTTTAAATATTATTACTGTAGTTTATCATGTATGCAGTAATTTATCTTGTATGATTAGTGTTAATCATTAAAGTGGAAGGTTTAAGTTTTATTGGGATGATTAGGAAGAGGGAGAGATGAAAGGGGAGAGGAAGAGATAATTCTAGTTAGTTTGTAAGAACTAAAATAAATATTATCTAATAAAATGGGAATCTGAAGAGATTTATTAATTTTATATAGATTGTTTTGATGTTTATAAATTTTTAAAGAGCTATATCGATTTTTTTTTCCTTTAAATTTTTTTGTAAGTGGTCTCTCACACAGACAATGTTATTTGCCTAAAGTTATAAATCAATGTTTCCATCTACCCATAGAAAAATAATAAACGACCTAATTATTAGAAACCTATAAATTTGATGATTTTTTTTTATCAATTTCAAATGACATCATCTATGCCATAAGTAATGATGACATATTCTTTCATAGATCATTGTACTCCCGTGGCCCCAAAAAATTCTTCAAATCCTGATCAAACAAATTATTTATATGGTCAGGATTAAGATTACTTCATCATTAAAAAACTAATATCAGTTTTCATAGAAATGCCCCTCAACTTTTGATGTAGTGAATGTGGAATTGTGGAGTAACAATTACACAAATTCACTCACTCATGAAATGAATTCCAGGAATAGCTATTCCGGCTGAAATTCTAGCACAACCAAATCAATTTTTTTTTTGACTGATAAATCCAATTAGTTTAGCAAAATCTCAAAATACCATGCACCTAAACTTTCCCAAATCTGCATTATACTTACAAAATCGAAATTCAGCCCAACAAAAAAAAACTATTCTGGGATCATGTTTTTTAAATAATTGAAATGATCTCATGTATTATTTTCAATCAGTTTTTTTATATTTCTCAAAGACATTAATTAATAACAAAATTTCAAAAAATTTCAAATATATTTATTATTTAACAATTGATTTCAAAACTAGCATATAATTAAAAAATAATTAAAATTTTAAAAAAAGTCCACGAAAAATGTAAAAGGTTATTATTATTATATCAAAAAAATAATAATAAAATCAAGGTTGGATAAATAGAAGGGAGAGAAGGGTCCAGACTGTCAAATCTACTTATTCTCTCTTTCCACAAAACACACACAAAAGAAGGTCCGGCTCTTCCGAGATTCGTTTAAATCGCCGATATTTTGACGTCTATCTCTCTCGTCTTCTCCAACCCAACTATATCTTTCGATGTGAAATGAACATTTTCGAGGTATTTTTTTTAGAAATTTGTTGAGGATTTAGAGATGGGTACACTGTGAGTAATTCAAAAAATATCTTGGATTTTGGTTACCTGGATCACAGAAAGTTGTGGTTTTTCTTGATTTTTGAATGGTTTTTGCAATTGGGTTTCTGTTATTAAGGATTGATTTTTTTTGTTTTCATCAAGATCTTCATGTGTTTGTTAGAACAATTTTTTCTTTGTTCAATTTCGATTATTTTTTGTGGGGATTCTCTCTTTTCCTATTTAGGTGCTTCTGTGAAAATCTTTCAATCTTTTTTGTACGGTTGATGGTGTGAAACGTTTGATTTTATCCAAAATTGTCCTCTTTTTTTAAATAATAATAATTATTATTTATCCCCCTCTTTTTCCGCTCTTCATCATAATCAAAAGGTCCTTTATTTTCATTTTCTGTGAAATGATTTCTTCTTTTTCTCTCTGGTTTGTTTATTTCACTGTATACATTGACTAGTTATTATTAATAATAATATTATTAATATTATTATTATTTTCTCTTGAGATTCTTTAATGAATGTGTTTTTTGAGGTGGGTTCTCTTCAAATGATAGATAAAAAAAATACCCTTTATGGAAATGGATCTGCTTTTGTATTTTATCCCTAAAAAAATCCCTGTTTTGTTATCTGATTCCCTCCCCCGTCTGTAAATTTTTTAAAGAAAAAGAGAGGAAGAGACAGGTAAGCCATGATTTCTGTTCAGGACTTGTCTCTCATGCCTTTTAATGTCTGAATTCACAGTATAGACTTTTCTTTCTCCATCTCTCTCTCCTCTCTATATCTCTCTGCATGTCTGTGTGTCTTAATTTATTTATTTTTCAGAGTTTGTATTTATGAAGAGTTGATACCCCAATTGAAAACCCCTTTTTGTTTGCTTTCTGTTGCTGATTTCCTTCCATTCTGTTGTCTTTTCATTTTCTCTCCTCATATGGTTTCCAAACTTTCTTGGGTCACCCAACATGTTTATCACGAAGAGTTGAGACCCAATTAAAATCCCTTATTTTTGTTCTTGGTCTTCTCTTGGTTGTGATTTTCTATAAATTCAAGCAGTGTGTTTGTTGTGCGGTAGATATTGATGGGTACCCATTGAGAGCCTGATGTTTTTTTATTGAGTTTTCTCATTTTTATCCTCTCTGATCATTCTTACAGGGCTTGTGTTGATCCTGGATTGAATTCCAATTCCCTTGAAAAAGAAATGGAGGGGGACACATTTTCAGGGCTTGGCAACGGAACCCAAGTGGACAACAAGGTCCTGCAGACCTTCCAGAAGAGCTTTGTCCAGGTCCAGGCCATATTGGATCAAAACAGGCTCCTCATAAATGAAATCAACCAAAACCATGAATCGAAGATCCCTGACAACCTCAGCAGGAACGTCGGCCTCATCAGGGAGCTCAACAACAACATTAGGCGTGTGGTCGACCTCTACGCGGACCTCTCGAGCTCCTTCACCAAATCCATGGAGGCGATGTCGGAGGGGGATTCGGCCGGGACTATGAGGTCTGATGGGAAGGCTGGACAGAAGAGAGTTCGGCCCGGGTGAGACTGCATCGGAGGTAATTATCAGATTCTTTTAGCTCTGGGCAGGTGGAGTTGAAAAGATAGAAGAAGAGAAAATAATTAGCTGATTTGTTATGTAGCATTTGTAATTCTATGTGACAGTTCTCTGTTTAATTGAAATGAAGCTTTGTTTGTTGTTCTAGGATTCAGAAACTGTCAAATTGTGACTATAATTGTAGAAGCATGAGTTGTTTCTTTTCAGACTTGGCACACAGAAGATTGAAATCAGATGTGGGTATGTCTGAAATGCTTTAACCATCACTGAATCTATGAAATACTTCCTACTGTTTTAATGGTTCTTGTTTCCTTTTATACAAAAATAAGATATTTCTGAATTTCAATAACTATTGGAAACGAGTTTGGACAGTTTTTGGAGATTATTTTTTTAAGCACCAGTTTTCAAGAATCTAATAAAAGTGTGCTTCTGTGAAATTTGTTTTCAAAAGCTACTTTAAATGAAAAGCTCATTTTCAAAATGTTCCCAAGCACATCCTTGGCTTCTGATCAATGTTAGACTGACTGCAGATCTTGTGAGTAGTGAAGATGCTTTGGGGAGGACAGTTATATGAAAGCAACTATGATGGTTTTATATTTTGTTATCAGACATATGAATACCCCCCAAGCAGAGTATCTCAGATGTGAGTGCAATAGAGTCCTTTGACCACTACTTTGTTATAGCCAATGGAGGTATATCAGATGTCCCTTATGTGGGTGCCCTCTGATTGAATTGAAATGGAACAAATATAATGGTGGATGAGGGAAAAGCAATGTTGGACAGGCCAAAGGCTGAAATCCAATACACAAGACAAATGGGGGGCCCTCCCAAAAGGATCTTTGGGAACACACAGCTTCTCTCATCTAAAGCCTATCTGCCTCTCTTCTACCTAGGTTATTTGTTTATATTTCTTTCACCCACTTCAATCTTGGTCCCATACACAAATTCATCCAAAAATGTCCTTTGAAGAATCCCATCTCACCTTCACTGTGGATGGTTCGGATCACTTTTTTTTTAGATTGATCATGCTGTTGTCATCTGAGTGGACCAAGCCACTAGCATTTTTTGGGAATCACAGATTAGTTACTGTGACCATAGGGTCCCAAATGGGGGAAGTGATTTCTAAAGATGGGAAGAGAAATCCCACATTGGAAGGAAGCTCTGCTTTGGATTTGTTTTTTAGTAGATGAAGTGGGTTTTTTTGTTCAACTTTGATGTTGATAATTTGATATTGTTGTAATGTTCAAATTCAGGGCATATATATAAAATAAGCAAATTTAGTTTTTTCTGTTTATGATAATGTTTTTCTGCTTAATCTTTTACTGGATCATGTTTCTGATCCAAACTAATTAATTTCACACTTTCTGCATTGTTGGTTGGTGTTTAACATCTCTATATTGAAAAACTATTTTCAAAAATTATTTTAAGTGAAAATTTTCTTTTCAAATTTCTTTTAGAGAAATTATTTTCAAATCTACTTTAAGTAAACATATTCCTGAAACGTTTTATTAAAACTAAATGTTGTTTTTTGTCTTTTTGATTCCTCCAAAAAGCTAGAATCACTCAAAACATTTGAAAATAGCTAATATATTTTCAACATTCCTAAACAAGAGAGTAAACTGCAGATAACCCAAACACCACATACTGCTAATATCATGCCTCCCGGGGAATATCTAATAAATGTCTTAGTTAGAGCCAGCAAATCAAACAAAAAAAAAACCCAGATGTGAAAACAAAAGGAGAAGAATTATTAGTGTCAAGTGGGATCACTAATGTGGGATTAGTTTAAAAACTTTAGAACTGAATTGAGTTATTTTAAATATAATGATTATTATTATATTATATGATCATTATAAGTTAGAGAAGAGACAGTGGAAAGGCTAAAGATGATAGGGGAGAATCTGTAGAGGTCAGTGGCACGAACTTGGCGTGCGTCCTGATTCACTTTTTTTTTCTTCCCTTCTTTTGTCACCACTGCAGTTTCTATTATTTTATTATTATCATCTATTTCAAATAGTTTATTTGAATGTTTTGAAGGGAATCTGAGTTGGTTATAACTTATCATAAATAAAATAATTAAAAATTAAAAAGAACATGTGCACTGCCCAAGACAAGCGTGGCATCTTCTGTAATTTTGTTTAACTACGAGGGTTTTGATGTGACGGAGCGCGGGATGGGTCATTCATGATCGTCCGATTGGTGGAATCTGGATACCGTGGTCGTTAGATGGATGAGGTCTTAGATGGGTGAGTTTAGTAATTATGGTGAAAAGACGGGGTTGATTAATTAAGGCAGCCTGGGGAGATCGCGGTGACCTGGTGTTTTGTGTGTCCGTACGAGGACAATTAATTTGTACTGGGTTGCTCATTTTTTAAGGGAAATATTCATGTAACCCCCTGAAATCTGAGTTAAATCCATATAACCCCATGCAATCTTCATATATCCATATAACCCCTGTAATCACTTCAAAATTCATATAACCCCCTCCGTTCGCCTTCCGTTGAATTTATGCAAGGGGTTATATGGATTTAGGCCAGATTACAGGGGGTCACATGGATTTTTCCCCAAAAAAAATTTCTTTCTTTTCTCTACATGTAACATATGTGGTTTAAAAATTGAATTGTTTAACATAAACTTTTGAATTTTTTTTTAGATATCATGCACCTTTAATTTTAATCGAAGAAATTGATTATTCAAATCATAAACACATACAAGATCACTCATTAAAGAGATATAAGTAAAAGAGATATATATCTCTTGGTATTTCAAAAAAAAATCAAAATTACTCATCCACATACAGTTTATCTCCAATAAAAATCACTCTCATGACACCAACACAACAGGTGCCCCAAGATTTAATAAAAAAACAAAACTCATCCTCTTAGTATTTTTGAATTTTTAAATTTTTTTTTTAAATGTCACATCTATCATATCACACACACATCTCTCATATTTATTCTCAAACACAAACAATTTATGCAGAGATATAGTTGTCATTTAAAAAGTTATAAACTCTTATCCATCTCTTTTCAACCATTTATCCTTATTTTATTAAGGTGAATCAAACAACAAAAATATCAATTTTACGTTTCCCAATAAGAATAACAGAAAATGCAGCAAAACAAATATTTACAATCCATTAGATGTTAATGCATATAAATGTTAATTTACTCAATTATTAATGTGTCGGAGTACTGGTTATGAAATCACATGTCATTTATAATTTAAAAAAAACATAAATGAATAAAAAAATTGGGAAAATCCATATAACCCCTGTAATATGGCATAAATCCGTATAACCCCCTGCATAAATTCATCGCCGTTAACTCGACTGACGGAAGACGGACGGAGAGGGTTATATAGATTTTGGGGTCTGATTACAGGGGGTTATATGGATATATGAAGATTGCATGGGTTATATAGATTTAGCCCAGGTTTCAGGGGGTTATATGGATTTTTCTCTTTTTTTTTGAAGTCCTTACTATCCATATAACTCCATGGCTTTTTCTGAAGTCCATATTATCCCTTGAAACTACTTATGTAAATTCAAATAAACCCATCAATTAAATTTTTATTGATAGATGAAAAATATTATGCTTGGTTGATCCTAGCTGAAAATATTATATACCCAAAACCCACTAGAATGCGTTAAAAATGCAAAAATCTTTTATAAATAATTATTTTACCTCTATAAATAGAGTTTTATAATTTATTCAAAAAGGTAAAATCATCAATTACAGAGGGTTTTTCACACACTTTATATGTTTTTTAGTATACTGTGTTTTCAGTTAAATTAACCAAACAAAATATTCATAGAATATTTCTCATCTATCAACGGAAGTTTAACTCATGGGGATATATAGATTTATATAACAATAATGTTTTTTAAACCGTACGACAAGCTCCATGAGGTGGAAAAGTGACGATACATATTACACCCTTTTTGTTTTAATTGATAACAACTCCCCAAAATTTGGTCACGGTTATGAGTTCTCATCTAAAATCATGAGTTGTGGAGGAGTATTAAATGCCGTTTTTCTTTTTTTAGAATGTTCGATTGAATTCTTATTCGTCATTGTTAATCGATCTTTTTTTTCAAAACTCAATTTTTGTATGAAAAACATCTACTGGAAAATCTGAATTTCTACTTCAGAGGATTTGGTTTTCACTGATTCATTTTTTATCGATTTGGATTTCGTTTCAATGTTTGTCGGATCAAGTTTGACATTTGGTGTTTAGCTTTTAATACAAAATTTTTCTTGTTTTGTATAGCCTAGATTAAAGAGTGTATTAGAAAAAAAAATTCATGAATTAAATGTAACATTTATTAAATATAACACACAACGAAAAAGGTGTTTAACATTTTCCATAAAATGTAACTGACTATTGAAGAGAGGATCTGTTATTAAATTGTTTAAATATTGCATGTAATATAAAATATTAAAGTAAATGTATTATGTTACATTTATGTAAATGTAACATTTTTTATGTAAATGTAACAAATAGTTGTGAGATATGTAAATGTAAATGTAACAAATAGTTCATGTAATATTTGTTAAATGTAACACATAACGAAAAAGGTGTTTGACACTTTCCATAAAATGTAACTAACTATTGAATAGAGGACATATTTTTAAATTGTTTAAACATTACATGGAATATAAAACATTTAGATAATGTTATATTTATGTAAATGTAACAGTTTTTATATAAATGTAACAAATAATTGTGAGAGATGTAAATATTTAGAAAATGTATTTGCATTGTGTGAGATGTATCTCATTTACGTAAATTAAAAAGATGTGTTGTCAAATGCTAGAATGTAACAGATACGTGAGATGTTTTTAAAGAAATAATATGTTTTTCATGAAATGAGATGTTTCCATTGTTATATATGTATATGCCATGATGAATTTAGAATTAATAATTAATCATTAAATGTAACTACCAGTATAAAATGCAATTGCTTCATATGGTAGCTATGTGTATTTTTTATTTAAATCTGAATATAATAAATACTTGACATTTTTAATGTTCAGTTAATAACATTCTTCAAAAGAAATAATGACGTGTATAATAAGAATGTAAGTTTGAAAAAAAAATCTAGGCCGTTTGAAAGGTTTTGACGAAAATCAATTTAGGTAAGTTTTGGTGTAATTGAAATAAAAATTGAATTACAATTTAGGTAAAGATAATTTCAAAATTGGTAAATTTTAGTGTAACCGATATTCATGTGGAAGAGTAATAACCAAATCAAGAAAAATGGGGGATTTGGGTTAGGGATGTAAGGTTATGTTTGATTGTCCAACGCGTTCCTAACAGTCCGATCTTCTTTTTTATTGTGATTGAGATACTTTGTAAGATTTTAAAACTAAATTTAAAATGCAACTAAATTCTAATACTTCTTTTTTAGATTCAATTAATTTCTGTATCTCAAAAAAAAAGATCGGACAGTCAGGAACACTTGGACAATCAAATTGTCTAACGCCTATTGGACCTAACCCAATCCCCATCAGATAACCATTGTCAATAAAAGAAAGAAAATTTTTGTTAAAAGAAAAAAAATAAAATATTTACAATGCTAGAATAAAAGTCATGAGAATCCCACCCATTTGAGTGAGATTTCGAAATGACATTTTCTTTTATATTTTTCTATCTAAAGTCCACAAAAGTCCATCACTTATGGAAAATCTTCATAAATTCTGTTTAAATTGAATAATACACGAAAAAATATCTATTATGAGGAGTCTCAATCGAATAACGTTGGATGTCTACAAAATAATGTCTTAAACGAAATAATGTTAGATTTTTTGTCCACAAAATAATGTGTCAATCGAATAACACTGGAATTTGTGTCTATGAAATAATGTCTCAATCAAATAACGCTGGACTTTTTGTCTATAAAATAATGTCTTAATCGAATAATGTTGGACATTTTGTCTACGAATTACACAAGATTTACAAATCCAAGGATATGGACATTTTGTCCATGAAAATCCGTGTTATTCGATTAAGACATTATTTCGGACTTTCAAGAATCAAACGTGTTTAATTAAAAAATTACTTACAGCTTTTAGTACAAAAATGATATTTTTTAAAAAACGTAAAAATTACGTTTTTCAGGAATGAAAGCATAATCAAGCCACTTTATTCAAAATCTTATTTTTCAAACGTGTTTCCAAATGCTACCTTAACGTACAATGATTATTTTTTAAAAAGCACATAAAATGTGTTTAACATGAATCAATGTCTATTTAAATTACTTTATTTAAAATCTAATTTTTCAAACGTATTTCTAAATACTACCTAAATATGATTATGATAAAAAGAGAATCTCTGAGCTTTCAAGCCTATTTCAAAGCACTACACGATAACTTAAATTAATGATTATTACAAGAAATATTATTAAATACATTATTTGTGAGAATAACATGGCTCTCACTTTTATAACAAAATTCAGTGTGAACGTTTATGGATTTTGATGCAAGTGAATCCATCAATTATGATGCGTTGTTCCTCATCACCCATGTCTTTTAAACTAGAAAATGATACATCCACCCACATGTGTGGTCCCCTGATGCAATCATCATCGTTTTCTTTTAAAATATATTTTTTTATTAAAATATATACTATTATAAATATATATGTATATATATATATATATTAAAATACATTAATATAAAAAAATTGAAAAAATAATATTTAAATTTTTTTCATACATTGTGATAGTGCATATTGCAATGTCGCAGTATATATTGTATTATCACATTATATATGTGACAGAGAGACCATTTCTGGAATATAGACTGAACTGCAGAACAGACCGAATGTATCAACACTTTTTAAACTTTAAAATCTTGTGATACATTTTTTATCCGTGTTTATCCAAATTATATATATGCCGACGCAAACGTATAAATCATTGCAAAAGACTAGTATTTTTTTTGAAACTGGTAGACTAAAACTATATCAATTCTATCAAAATCGTATAACTTTAGACCGAAATAATTATAAAAACACAACGTATAAATATAAATATAAAACAGTACCACGAAGGCTTAGATAAGACATTTATTCTTCCCGACTCGACCATTGTACAGCCCTTGCGCCACAAAATTGAAAGAAGAAAAGGGCACTGCCGCTCTTTATATTATTAAAAGGCCTTGCATTTTTTTGATATTTTATATCTTTTATGCATGTATTGTAGTATTGATTCTTCATGATCATATACAAAAGGGTCAAAAACAATGTTTATGAAACCGGTCTCCAAAAAGTGACACAAACAAACTTCACCACTTCCTCTTTGGATGCTTTTTAAATTCAGAAAGGTTAAAGCAACCATTCTATGATTGCATACATAAACTACATAGCTAATAAGCTCTTTTTTTATATAATGATTTTAGATTGATAATAAATAAGTCTACTATCCTTTGTATGCATACATATGTACATATAAGCATACATAAACAGGGATGAATAGATAGAAAGAGAGAGGGGGGGGGGGGATCGAATCCTCTATGGCTTGCCCCATCCTTACACACCGCGCGCACACTTGTATAAACAAGAGTTAATTGCACTAAAAAACAATCTCATCCTTTCTTATAATCAAATCGTGTAATTCGACCTACATTTTCATTCATAATAACAAATAATATTATTACAAAGAAAAACTGTGTTATTAATAAATTCTTAAGAGAAAATGATATTTTAATCACGAGCATTGGTATTATAAATTAGAATAAATTGATTCTAACATCGGCACAATGCTTTTTTATGCCAAATGATCATCTAATTCTTGAGCATTTTAGATTATCACATTTAAGTTTCACATCATAAAAATAAAAGTGCCGTTAGCAAAGATCTATATTTTTTTAAAAAAAAAAAAGAAAAAAGAAAAAAAAAAGTTTCACATTATTGAAAATCTCACAGTAGGAATAAAGATGCTACATTAGTCAGGATTTTTCACACTAGCATTAGGTGGATTCAAAGTGGAGAGCTTTTATTTCGTTATTCAGAGCATACGAAACATCAATTATGACGGACCAATCCTTGATCACCAAAAAAATTATGACGGACTAATCCTTGTTTTTTTTTTTTTAATTTTACCAGATGAAAAAATATGTATCAAAATAAATTTTAGTCCATCAGGTTAGCATGTTATAAAACTAAAATTAAAAAATTCTTGACTGGCATATCAGAAATCAGTTTTTAGTAGTTTTTACCAGAAAATTAGTCTATTACTTACCTTTTTATGTAACTAAAAAAATGGCAACTATCATATAAGTTAATTATATAATTGGAAACCCTTTGAGAGCACCATAACCAATGATTTAATCATCAATTTGATCTTAAATCATATTGCATACCATCACTTTTATGTATATACATATAAGCATTTTTTAAAATAAAATAGAATCAATAAAAAACTTGGTTCCAAATACCATTAATAATGTAACCATAGAAATATCACAATGTAGTTAATTGGTAAAAAAAACTATTCTTTTCGATGTGCATGTAAAAAAAAAAAAATTTTAAAAACAATTAATACCTTCAATTTTTTTCACTCTATTTATATATGATATAATATATCACGTCATATATATAAATTATATTATAAAAGTTTTAATAATGATTAAATAAATCTTTTGTAAGATTTACAATGAAACATAAAAGAAATATGTTACAATTTAAAATGAATTTGTACATATATACCCTCCACCAACCCTATATTATAAAAATACCCCATTTGATACTCTAAAATCAATAATATCGCATGAATGAATAAAAAAAATGACATTTATATATGATTTATATTTGGAAAGGGAGATAACAAGGCTTGTTCGTGGTTGAGATCACGAGATTGCCCCATTAGAGATGTGGAGATCCACCCAACTCTGGGCAAAGCTATTCCCACCTCCAGTATAATTTATTCATAATTTAAAATTTTTAAAATGTCATTATTTATTTTATTCATTAATCCCATACCCAATTTAACAGAGCCCAGTTGAAGTTTTATTTACCGGGAAGGGATGATAGAAGATTGTCGACCTATCTAAATAAGTGTTAACATGGACTTAGTTAAAGTCTGCTTCAATAGGACAATTCTGTCAATCTGTCTGAGCAAATGTTAACAATGAGCACATATAAACCCTTTAAAACAGTAGTTATCTTTTAAAAATTAATCATGTGTATAATCATTTAAGTCCTTATAACGAATAAAATGTCATTTAAGTCCTTCTGAAATAATTCAAATAGTCATTTAAGCTAAATAAATAGTAAGCATTACATATACACAAATACATTGTGCATTACATATACACAAATACATTGTTTTTCTTTTCTGAATATGTAGTCTCTCTTGTCGGAAGCTAAATGACTATACACAAGAAACATTTTTTTTCTTCATCGAACATGTAAAGTATTTTGTATTCTGAATATTGTTTTGTTTTCTGAACATGTGGAGTCTCAAGAAACATTCCATATACTTTTGACATGATAATTCACGTGTTCCAATAAGAAAACAATGCTTCTTATGTAAATGAAATGTTTACTGTTAATTTATTTGGCTAAAATGACTGTTTGTTTAACATTTTTGTTCCTTATACTTAAATGACTATAGGGATGAATCTTTTTCAGGACATGAATGATATTTTTGTTCTTCATAAGAATTTAAATGGCTGTATAGGTGATCAAACATATCTCTTGACAGATCTTTTATCGTACGAGTGAATCAAACGTTAAGTAGTTCTCTGTCAACACTTGTTTAGACAGTCGATGGATCTTCTATCATTCCAGTAAATAACACTTCATCTAGAGCTTGGTGAATTAGGTAGTGGGATCAATGGACAAAAAATAAAAATAATGGTATTTTGGTAATTGAAGATTGTGGGTAATTTTTTTTAAATAGTATGGTAGACAAATAGTTTAAAATTTTATAAATTGAAGAGATGCCCAATACAAAACACAATTTTTGGGGAAGTTAAGTATGGGTGGTGGGAGTAGCTTTGCCCCCGTCTCAGCCATTCTTATATACACCGTCGGATCGAGTGATTGAGATACAGCGACACGGATCGGTTTTTGCTCGTTCAGGCGAGATGAGGCCGGAACCAGCCGATCCCGCCGTCCGAGGAGGCGACGGATCAGTGACAGAGACGGCGGAGGGTGAGCGGAGGTTTCCACTGGCGGCGCCGCCGGAGATAATGAGGGCGGCGAGAAGGACGAACAGTACGCGTCCTTCCTCTACGATGCCTGTCGCGACGCCTTCCGCCATCTCTTCGGTCCTCTCTCTCTCTCTCTCTCTCTCTCTCTCACTCAGATATTTGATTCGTCTTTGGGAGTCCTTGATTAGATGTTTATATTTGATGTGTAAGAATTGCAGGTACAAGAATTGCCGTGGCTTACCAGAATGAGGTGAGATTAGATTTCTATCTTCACTAAATTCGATCTTTTAAAAAAAAAATTGTTTGTCGGGTGATTATTGTTCAATCGCAGACGAAGCTGTTGGGGCAAATGCTTTATTATCTACTGACGACGGGGTCCGGACAGCAGACTTTGGGGGAGGAATATTGTGATATAACTCAGGTGAAGATGAATCTTTGTTTATTTTTATAGGCTGATGACTATATTTATTATTGGTTGGGAATTCATGCTGTCAAAACCCCCCATTTGAGTTAATATTGAATGGTTTTAGTGAAAATTCTGAAGCTAATGATGAGCGTCTGAATGGTTAGATTAAGAATAGTCAGACATCTTTATAGAAGATGAGTGATTTTTCTAAATTTTAGGTGGGCGGAATTTCTTCTTGGGCATTTTTTAAAAGATAGAAATATATACACTTAACTTCATTGTTGATTTTCCAGGTTGCAGATTCTTATGGGCTTCCTCCTACTCGGGCAAGACGTACTCTTTTTATACTATACCAGACAGTGGTTCCTTACATAGCAGAGAGAGTTAGGTTGAGTCCACATCTCTATTTTCCATTCTTCTAAGAAATTACTTACATAGCAGAAAGAGCAAGTTTAAGGTTGCATCTTCTAATTATCTACTGGCTGGCTTTCTTCCTTTTTTTGTGTGTGTTTTTGGCAGCTCTAGGATAGCAGCCCGTGGAATTATTCTGGCCGATTCTCAATCCGAGGAGCTGCACGGCACGAGGGTTGCTGGAAGGAACCAAATTCTTTCTCCTGATGCTCCCAGGAACTCATCTAACTCAACGGCAGCCGTGCCTACATCAGCCTTGTCAAGGTTAAAGGGAAACTTCAGTAGATTATGGTTATCTGCGGTTCAGAGATGGCCTACGGTAAATTATATCTGCTTCTGGATCACTCATTGATACCCATATGTTTCTGACATGATATTTGTTTCGGTTGATAATAAGGTGTTCCTGGATTGCACGAACCTGCAATGATTTTTTGAATAGATAAATAGATATCTCATATTGGGATGTATGGGATTAGCTCCATCAAGTTTGTCTTTGTTGAATTTTTGCTGATGATATTGCTTATTCTTTTCCCCTTCGATGTAGGCCCTTCCATTTGCTCGTGAGATGTTACAACTTGTTCTTCGTACTAACCTCATGTTCTTTTATTTTGAAGGTGATTATTGAGTCTTATAATTTTCTTGATTTTCAAAATTCCATTGAGAAAATGGAATTATGAGTGATCTGGTTGTAGACCAGGAATGCCGTTGTTGTAGTTTTGTGAATATATGTAGTAGATCTGGTTGTAGACCAGGAATGCCGTTGTTGTAGTTTTGTGAATATATGTAGTCTTTCTATAGCAATAATATATTTTAGATGTATATTGCAGGTCTATATTATCATATATCAAAGCGTGCAGCCGGAATTCGTTATGTTTTTATTGGGAAACAATTGAATCAAAGGCCAAGGTACAGACTGGAACTGAATTTTGTGCTAATCACATGTTCAAGTTCCTTCTACATGAAAACATTAGCTCAGTAATTATTAGTCAGTATTGTTGAAGTTTCTCATCTGGTTAATGTTAGTGTTCCTCTATTCATATTTCACTTGATCACATCCAGTCTTTCTTGTGTATAACAATTGTCTTCTCTATACTTTATCACGCGGAGTCATTCTTGTATTAAAAAAATTGTCCTTTTTTGAGATAATGGTATTCAAAAATTATCTTCCCCATGTCATTTTGTTTATTTTTGAAAAAGTGCCTTCTTTATACTTTGTCACATGGAGTCAATCCTGTATTTAAAAATTATTCTTTGATAGTGGTATTCAAAGCATGTCCCCCCCATCTCATTACGTTTATTTGTAAAAATTATACTGGACTCTTTTTCTTTATACAAATCTTATATATTATGAAACCTGTTTCTGATTGATATATAAATTCACAGATACCAGATTCTGGGTGTTTTCCTCTTGATCCAATTGTGCATTATTGCTGCGGAAGGGCTGCGTAGGAGCAATTTATCTTCCATAAGTTCAGTTCATAATACAGCATTTCAGAGCCAACATAGTTCTACAGGTTTGGCAATCATTAACTCAAATCAATGATCCAGTTTTCACAGTTGTGCCCCTTTTCATATTGGAAATTGATTCAAAGTTTATCTCATTGCAATGCAATTGTATGTTCCACTATTTACCAAAAAAATGTATATTCCACTTTCTGGAGTATCATAATGATCTTCAATAGCAAAGATGTTGTATAACTGGAAAATAGCAAAGATGTTATGGGATTAATCACCGACATCACCTTTAGAGTGATGCTGTCTGCTAAGGCATTTAAGAGACAGACTGATGAACACAGTAATGAATTTATCAAGGTTTATTTTTTCTGTGATCATATGATAAAATATTTGCTAACTTAATTCCAACAGTGCTGTGTCAAGAGACTTAACTATGATTCTATGATTATATACGGTGATAGAACAGGAAATGTGACTACAACAGTACACCAAGCCAGACCAAACTTTTTCCTCTAAAAAAAAAAAGCCAGACCAAACTGACAAACCTTTGTTTTAACTTTTCAGAGATATGGTTAGATTGATGGGAAAACATCTGAAAGAAATAAAGCCAGTTGGATGAAGTGGAGCTATAAATTATGGTGCACTGTGCATATTAATTGCCTATTAAACTAATGAAAATTACAAAAAAGGCTTTATTATGGGAAAACTAAAAGCATAATAGTAGTGGGAATGATTAGATATGAGTGTGTTGAATTAAGACCATCATATGCCTACTGTTGTTAATTTCTGAAATGGGTGTTACCCCATGCCAGCATCTATCCCCCCCCCCCCCAACACACACACACACTAGATGATTTAAGGATTAATATGAACCTTTGTGCAAACAGTAACAGTGACCATGACACATTTCACCATTTTAACTTCCATTTATGAAAATATTGACTGGGGTCCTGCGTCCTGCTACCTGAATTTTAGTTTTTGGGTCACTGTCTCTCTCTTAAAGCCAGAACACATCAATGGAACAACTGGACATTCTCTTAAAAGGCTGATTCTTGCTCATGACATCTTCCTATCACTCAACAAAACTATATCAGCATCTGCAAAACCGTGTTGTTCTAATTCGAAGTTGGAATTGTCCTGAATTTTCATACTAATTGGGGAGCATTTGACTTTTAGTGGCCAATGTTGTGGCTCATGATCATTCTATCTCCTTTCCTATAGTAATTGAATATGTCAATGAAGTTATTTAGGTCATCCAAGGACTAAGTATTACTATTAAGGGATGATTCTCTTTCAGAACCCTGAGTGTCTGGAATCAATATCTGCACTATTTTGTTTTGTTAAGAAATTATTTCAGTTGCATTTAAAAGAATCTCTCTGACAAACACACAGTTCTGTTAGCATTATTCGCTAATTGTGTGTTTCATTTTCATGTTTCATCCTTCTTGGCATTGCCATGTTCTTATTCATCTTGCATCCGTGGTGCACAGGACATGGTTTGCCTGTTTTGAATGAAGATGGAGATCTGATTACTGAATTGAATCCTAATAATTTTGGTTGGGTCTCCAGCTCCTCATCCGTCACAGAGGTATATCTTTCTTTTATCTGTGGTTTATGAACATGTAGTTATATGCTACCACTGACCTTCCTTACTGGGGTGTGTGTGTTTTGGTGTGCCATGGATTGGTCCACACGATGTATGGGCTGTCTACTATTCAATGTTTGCCTTCTAAAACAAAGCCCACTATGTTAATGTGTGTATAACTTTGTTTTGAAAACATCATTCTCTAAAAGAAACGGAATTTCCATCCACTATTAAGGTATCAAGATAACTGAAGGAAATTAATTAAAAATCATTGTTATTATTATTATTTTGGCATTTTAATAATATATACTTTGTTACTTTGAAAATATATATGAGAAGAAAGTAATATTGCCACCCACCATTTATGAAAACCATTATATGATTTAACATAGTGGTGCAGATGATTCATTGTGGGTGAATGGAAATTAAGAAATGTTGGGTTCACAATATACTGATTATGTTATAGAAAGTGATTTGAATTATGAGTTACCATCTTGTATGCATTAAATGTGGCATTTCTTTTTCTAAAATGCTTGGCAATTCTCCGTTTTTTTATGTTTAAAGTCCCAATCAGCAAGTGGTAATAGCAAATGCACCCTCTGCCTAAGTGCTCGCCAACACCCAACTGCTACTCCTTGTGGCCACGTCTTCTGCTGGTAAAATCTATCCTATATTTAATCTTCCATCTTTTGGTGAACATGTTCTCTCTTTTCATTTCATAACATACACATTTTTTGTTCTCTGAATTCACTGATTTTGTAGGAACTGTATCATGGAATGGTGCAATGAGAAGCCAGAGTGCCCTCTTTGTCGTACTCCAGTAACTCATTCAAGCTTGGTCTGTATATATCATTCAGACTTTTAAATTAAGTTTTTGGTTTAACGGGTCGATCAATGTCAAGTAATCAACATTGTGAAGCATAGAAGAAAAAAATAATTATTGATCTTTGGCATGGATCGGGGAGAGCAAATTCTCAGGTGAGGAGGCCATCGTGTCGAGACATTGAGCCCCTCCACACTAAAACATGGATGCAAGTTCAGGTTCTTTCCAAACAAGGTGATGTTGTATTTTGGCATCGAAGTTATAATCCAGACTTTGAAATTTGTAGCCTATTGGAGGGAGGTGTTCCATCAATGATCTGTATAAAAACAGTTTACAAAAAGAAATGATAATCTTTCTTCTTTAATCTTTTATGTTAAAACAGCTGAGCAAGAGATCAAACAAACCCTTTGATAAATTGAAGTCTATTGGATTGTGTTTGGTGATGTTTTAATTAAGGAAATGTTATACGCAGTTGCAGCATACGGTTTGATTTTTTTTAAAGTACATACTTGTTTAATGAAGTAGAAATGAAGTATATATATTTAAAAGAATTGAATGTGTGTGTACCTTTTATGTTTTTCACTTTTTGTAATAGAGCATATATTGATACAGTCGAGTATATAATGTGTTAGATAATTTCATATATTGTGTTAGGTGATGTGGCGTTTGCAGGATTGACTACATGAGTATCCAGGTGTAACAGACCCTTTAAATAAAGAAAGACTAGTTATCATCAAGTGTATGAGTGGAATTAGTATCCTCAAGAGTTCTATATTTGGTTCCAGCCATCGAAATAGTCCAATTATTTGAGTGTCCATGGTGTAAGAATTCAGATTCATATCTGTTGTTCTGGTTGCCACGGATATGTGAAAAAAAATGTGAAGTTTTATTACTGGTCACATCCGTATTCATCTTGCAGTAAAACTTTTATACCATTTTTCAAAGGTTGGCTCCAAATAAGACCTTCCATAAATAATGGACTCAATGTACTGTACAAATTTATGCTTGCAAAGAATGATAAAACAGAAGCAGTTCATTAACTTTTGGTTGATAAAATGAACCTGGAGAGATTAACACTACATCATTCAGTTTGGAGTCACTGTGACTGCTCAGCAACCTTTACAAGTGTAGCAATGCGTTCCTTCCAATCCGAAACTGTTTCATCCCCATTCACCACCTGTCCATATTCAAGAGAGTATTTATAAGGTAGTTATTATAAGGTAAATAACAATTTATGCAAAAAAGAAGAAATATTTGAGGTTTTGTAAAAGAGCGTTGTTACATGCAATTCGCATGTGATATACCTACTAGTCATCCAGTGAGGTTAGAGGTATATACCTTCTTAATTTTTTACATTTACTAAAAATGGATTCATTCAATTTGTAATAGAATAATATACACTTTTCACCAAAGCGTATACTTCATTAGATGTGGTTTACAATTTAAAAAAATTAAAACATGTTCCTAACATTATCCTTTGTAAACCTGCTAGATATATATCTAATGGAATACTTATTTCCACTTATCTTTATAGTCCTCATTAACATTGAAGTTAAATAAATATTATAATTGAAACACAAAAATGAAGATTTTGAATAAAGAAGATGAACAGAGAGAATCACTACAGTTCAAATTAATGGTATCCAACACATTTTCCTCCTGCTATGAATGGGATCTCTTTCCAACATTGGACATATATGAAACCAACGGAAGCTCACGATAACTGATTAACGCACCTCAAATATAAATCCATTCTGTGGAACCACATCAAGCGCAGCAACACAGATAAATGCAGCATCCTCCTTGCTGAGGCTTCCTTCAGCTGCAGCGCCCTGATTGAAGTATTATATGAAGCTACTTATGTCAGAGAATCATAATTGACCATGATCAATGCAATAAATATGGATCTGGTTTTGTTAACCTTTCTGTGCTTGTTTTAAAGATCATTCCATGAGTGAACATGGTCAGTTGATCTTTAGATTGCAGTTGAAATATGATTTGATAACTCTCATTTATATGGATGTATGATAGGTAAAGTTGCAATAACCTATTATAAGCCTGCATATAATTTCTCAGTTTTCTTCTAATAAAGTGACAGAAAGAGAGAATAGTAACCTCTTCAAAGCTGCAACCTTGTTTGCCTCCTGGTGTATCTTTCAACAATCCAGCTTGAATGATGGTGTATGGGATGCCTGATGCTATTACAACAGCTTCATCCCTTTCAGCTAAATTCCTTGCCTTGCTATTGACGAGGGCTTGCAATCCTCGGCTACCTCTATAAGCTGCCAACTGTAGCCTTACTAAAACTCATGATGGAAGACTGAAGAACAGATACTAGTTTCTAGATGTGCATTTAAGTGCATAGAGAGCAAATTTACCTGGGACAAAAGCACTATATGACATATCCCCTTCATGTTCCCAATATCAGACAAGAAACCTTCCTGCAAGATTAGGGAAGATAAGAACATCATAGGCCTTTCATTAGTAAACTCTACTTTATTATGCTAATAAATCACAAATAATTCTTTGAAAACCTGAAATTTAAAGTGGTGCAAAATGTGATTTATGTATGCTGAATGAATCACAAATGGGCTAAATGTGATGTGTCACCAAGGGATCAGTATTAGAGTTTACTGGTCCAATCATCTCATAAGCTCTCAAAACACATGAGTTAAGGCTGGGTTTAATTAACCTTGTATGTTATTAAGAAGCTCGGATTGCAGTCGCATGGGAAGTGCTAAATCTGTCCTTAAAGAAGCCTCAGAGTTAAAGAAGGTGAGTAAGCTTTTTAAAATATGCCAAAAGAGGAGAATAGGTTGATTTGAACGGACTATATTTCTTATTATAAAATTCAATAGACAAGAGAAATTTGAACATAAATATATTTTTTTCCACACTTTTTTTTTCTCCTAATAATATTTTAGTCAAACATCAGAAATTTGAACAGAGATGGGTTTACATACATTGGAAGGACATATAATTGAGCGAACACCTCTCAGAGCTTTCGTAACGAATGACTTATTGCTTATATCTCCAGCAATGGGCTTCATAAAAAAGCAATACACAGCTGTATCAGTAAATTACAAGGGGAAAAAAGAGAAAAACAGATTGATGTAAATAACCTCAACATAATTTCCAAAGGCCTCGACAGCAGCTCGTTTATCTTTAACTAACGCCTTTATTCGAGTTCGCTTGACAATAAGGGATAATATCACCATCTGCTTGAATTAGACCACAATGACTATGTGACCCTCAATAGTGAAAATGAATAAATCTGAAGCTTATAACTGTGACCACAGAAATCATAAAAATATAAAATATTATACACTGATCCTACTGAATTAAAAATTTCAAGTATATCCTTAACTATTGATAGATACCCATGTTACACAAATCATTTTTCATGTTGAATGCAATAGAAAGTTTGCAAACTCATGAAAATCAATGTGCACAGCCATGAATGGTTTTTGTGTGATGTTTAAAGGATATTATTATTAATTTATGACTGACCAAACAGTGAAGTTATCACACAATATCCAATGAAAAAAAGATCCAATACTACAATGCAGGCATGATGTATTTATCCATCATAGTCTAAGGTGGCAGCCCAAGATACCTGTTTCATCCAAGCTTGTGATGGGCAACCATTCCAAGGAGCTTGAATTTACCAACACCTGGACTTTTCAAGTGTGGCTTGCTTTTCTTACAGGTCAAGATACAATTTCTAAGACTCCCTTATAAATTATAATCTGTTCTCGCCAAAAAGTTTCATGAGTGCCTTCGTTCTGTTTATAGGTTCTGTGACAATCTCAACACAAAACTGAAGAAAATTTGTAAGGGGGCTTGCTATATCAAGCTATCTAAATGAATTAAAAGCAAATCCATTTCATTTGGGTTTCATGGTTAAGTGGATACCACTAACCATAGTCACAAATTACTCTGCATTTTTCCAAATGTTTTAAAAGTACTCTGATTAGATATCTCTGATACCCATTGATTGAACATACTTTTGTTCGTCAAACTAGAGTTTATTACCTTCAAAATCCAAATATCTATTTAGTTTGGATAATTCATTACATTCTTCATAATCTAAAAAACTAATCCTAATTAACATGACCACCGTCATACCTAACATGGAAGCTTTTGCATGTATTTCTCCTACTGATTACAAAATACATCTAGAAAATAATTTATTTATCTCCGTACTCCACCGTATTTATCCCTTATAAATTACAAATGTACATGTTTTGTACTGAACACAAAATTTGTGACCATGCCTCTTAACTAGATAGGAAAAAACAAAAAAACTACCCTCACCTGACCGATTTCACTATCACCATTGGTCACCAGCACTGCATCGCGAACTTCCTCTTCTTCTGCCATTAAAACAAATTTACATGTAATAATGGTAGTAGCAATAGTAGTAGAAACACAAATCAATTTTATTTTATTTGTAAGTAAAGAGAGAGCACATATAAACACCATCCTGCCTGGAGACTCAACTTCTTCCTCTTCGACGCCCCTTTCTTTGGGCATTGTATCCGGCGCCCCATACCACCTCCTCAATTTCGGTCCGCCTACATAAAAATTAACTGTAATCATAGTGAAATAAAACACAATACAAGACACCCACAATGTGATACCCACAAATTCTGAACTTTGGTAATATCACCAACAAAAGCTTCCACAAAAAAAAACCCTAAATTGGATATAGATGAGACTTTCTAAAAATACAAAATTTGAAACCCATATGTGATTGAGTGATTTGGGTCGATGTAAAAACATGAAATTCAAAAGGAGACCTTCGATGTAATCGAGGATTTGATCTGTGAAGCTGGTCTTCTTCTTGGAAGAGCAGCGGAATCGAATGTGGTGGCTTGGGTTCTTGGAGTGGATGCTCAACTGGGATTCTCTGGGAGTGTAATTGAAGGAGAATTTGGAGAGAGTCGACGAAGAGAGAGACGAAGCCATTGTTGTTGGTTTCAGTTGAAGAGATGGATATAGAGAGAGAGGAGAGTAAAAAAGGAGGGAAAACAACAGCTAATGAGAGAGAGCGCTTGAGAACCACATTTGATCTTTCTATCTTTAAATAAAATTACGTAAATGCCCCTATAAAACAAAATTAAGTCATTCGAATATTCCTTTTATCTTTTATAATATAATATATATTTTTTTATAAAATTAGATATATGATTTTTAAAAATAAACATTCATGTGATTTAAATGTTAAAATGCAAAATTTAAATGTTAAAATGTAAAATGGTATAAATAAAGAAAACGTTATAATACAGACATTACATGTGTTTTTATCTTTTTTTTAAGTTATATTCCTCATTTAATGAGATATTAAGTTTTATAAAAATAAAATATATATTTAATAAATCAAATTTATCATTTATAGAAAATGTTAATTTTTTTAATAAGATATAACTTGATACAGTGAGACAATGAGTAAATGATGTTAATGAGGTATATCAGATTATATCTTCGATCTTGAAAAAGAGTGATGTTACATTAGTTTTTTTTTTAGTCCAAAACACAATTCTATATACCATTTAAAATCTAGTGAAACATATACCTAGTTAGATGTTGTAATACCATATGAAATATTTTTTTACACTCACTAAAAATGGATTCATTCAATTTAAATAGAGCGATATACATTTTTTATCAAAATATTTATCTCATTAGATGATGTTTATAATTTTTTTAAAAATGAAAAGTCTGAGTTTTTGATTGATGGACGTGACTAACATTTTCCTTAAACTCGGAGGTAATAAAGCTCTTTTCCAAATCACGATATCGGAGGCCCATGCGGCCTGACCCGGCCCGTCAATGTCACTCGCTCGATGGTCAGGTTAACAACACATGTTCCCGCGGAACAGCGCAAAACACAATCCTTTTAGGGCAACCAAACGGGACATGTTCAACTTCGACCGTCCAAACCGAAACTTTCATCACACACCGTCCGATCCCTTCATCTCTCCCACATAAGAAACCCTAAATCACTCCGCCTCCGCTGAACAGCAAGGGTCACCCACCAAAAAAAAAAACCAGGGTTAGGGTTTCCTGTATTCCGAAGATCTCCACTCTCTCGTGCATCTCGAAATCATGGCGACTCAGATGAGCAAGAAGAGAAAGGTCAGTCCTGCAAAACTCTTCCCAAGGTCCCGGGCTTTCGTTCCTTCTCTGACAGTTTTTCTCTCACCTTTGTAAAAGTTCGTCGCGGACGGAGTGTTCTTTGCGGAGCTGAACGAGGTTCTGACGAGGGAGCTCGCTGAGGACGGCTACTCGGGCGTGGAGGTCCGGGTCACCCCGATGCGAACGGAGATCATCATCCGCGCCACTCGCACTCAGAATGTCCTCGGTATGATCTAATTTTCATTTCGATTAGGGTCTTCGATGCGTTTTTTTGTATTTTGCGGTTGTGATTTGATCACTTTTCATTGGCAATCATATCTGCGGATTTGATTTGTTTTATTTAAATTTGGGGAACCAGGTGAGAAGGGGAGAAGAATCAGAGAACTGACATCTGTTGTGCAGAAGAGGTTCAGTTTTCCTGAGGGAAGTGTTGAACTTTACGCGGAGAAAGTGAACAACAGGGGTCTCTGTGCCATTGCTCAGGCGGAGTCACTGCGATACAAGCTCCTCGGTGGGCTTGCCGTCCGGAGGTATATATATTATTTTCATCATGTGTTTGGTAGTTTGGATCCTGTTTCTTGGTGGGTTATTACTTGCTAGTGGGTATAGTCACAAAGTACTTCAAAACTTTTTTGAATGTTTGGACTAGTACTCCAATTGGATACCTCCAGTACCTATTGGCCAAACATACTCATGTTCATTGAACCATGTTTTTACGTTTTAGTACATTCAGAATGTGTATCCATTTTGTTGTTCAAAGAGCCAATCGTGCATCTTGCTTTTGCATTCACACCATCATAGAAATTTTTGCATGTCTTTTTCATATTATGACAAAATACGTAGTTTAATTATATATCTTCCTGTTTTATCAAATTTACTCTGTATGATTTATGGATGTACACATATCATATAGAATGAAACACTTGCTTAATATTTGTCATATAATGACAATGTTACTAGATGTTTGATGATTGTGGTTTATTTGTCATCTTTTCAACATGATCGGCTCATGTTACTGATCTTGTATCTGAGGATGACTATATTTACAACTTTGGGTACCCTTCCAGTGTTGCAGAAAATGGTGGTTGTGTGCTATTTTGTTGCTTGTTTGAAGTTTGGAAGGGACATTTGATTAGGATCCTTTTATTTATGAGATATTGTTAATTTTTTTAGAAAAATTGTAGGCACCCTATACCAAATCCTGTGCGTCCTCCCTGGGAACCACCTCCTAACTATCGGCTTGTAGAGCTGCATACATGTCCACTTCTTCATCCCTTAATTATGTGCTATTTTATGTAATTGATTGTTTTTATTTATGTGATTTCTATTAACGCTGGTCTTGAGAACTATCTTGGGGTGGTTTCTTAAATTGAAATCATGCAAGCAGGTGCTTTTAAGATGACGAGACTGAAGGAGTCATCTTCTTTTATGATTCTGAAAATATTGTTTTTTCGTGTCACATGAATGGGATGACTAGATGTTCACGAGTTATGCAACATGTTATGCTTCCCTTCCTCGAGGTCCATGCACCATATCTGATGTTGGAAGGCTTTTATGAGCATATACGTATGAGCATATACGTTTTTGTTTATTATTTTACAACACGAATTTTATTTCATATGTGGAAATTGGTTTCTGTGGTTCTCATTTGACACTGATAGTGTTCTTGTCATCTATAAAGCAAATAGGTCAAATTTTGGTCCCAAATTTGTGTCGGAAGATGACAACATTGAAGAAGCCATCTTATTTTATGATTCTGAAATTATTTTGATTTTCATGTCACATCTGTAGGATGGCTAAATGTTAACAAGTTCTTCGTCTCCTTTTTCTTCCCTTGAAGCCGTATTTCATTTTTGGATGTGTTAAAGTAGCACATGCATTTGCTTAATGTGCCTTTATTTTGTAATTGATTGTTTTTATTTATGTAGTCTCTAACTATCTTGGGGTGGTTTCCTAAATTGAAATCATGCAAGCAGGTGCTTTTTAAGCTGTCATTTTAATGTGTTTTTTCCCCTTGGAATGGCATATAATCATATGTACTAGCTTGGTTTAACTTACCTTGTTACCATGAGATGCTTATCTCCTGTGTGCGAGTTGTCTTCTGTGGTTTTCATTTGATAGA
The DNA here is from genome assembly GCA_030737845.1 of Acorus calamus. Lineage (NCBI taxonomy): Eukaryota > Viridiplantae > Streptophyta > Magnoliopsida > Acorales > Acoraceae > Acorus > Acorus calamus. The sequence goes on along the minus strand of CM060863.1, from coordinate 40,730,234 downwards.
TTGATGATGTTATTTGTCATTCATGTAGCAATCAAGTAAAAATTTACCACCAGATTTGTTTGGAAGATGACAAGAATGAAGGAGCCACCTTCTTTTATGATTCTGAAAATATTGTTGTTTTATATCACATGAATGGGATGACTATTCACGAGTTATGCAATATGTTATGCTTCTCTTCCTTGAGGTCCATACACCATATCTGATGTTGGAAGGCTTCTATGAGCATATACATGAGCATTGTTACCTTTTTTTTATTTTACAACACAATTTATATCTCATTTGTGGAAATTGTTTTCTGTGGTTCTCATTTTACACTGATAGCGTTCTTTGTCATCTATAAAGCAAATAGGTCAAATTTTGGTGCCAAATTTGTGTCGGAAGATGACAACATTGAAGAAGCCATCTTGTTTTATGATTCTGAAATTGTTTTGGTTTTCATGTCACATCTGTAGGATGGCTAAATGTTTACAAGTTCCGCAGCTGCTTTTTCTATATTCCCTTGAAGCTGTATTTGGTTTTTGGATGTGTAAAAGTCACACATACATTTGCTTACATTATTTTTGGCATACATATTGGCTTGGTTTATTTTTATCATATTTAGAGCAAGGCATGTATATCTCATGTGTGCCAATCGTTTTTGCGGTTCTCATTGGTTAGAATGAGTGTTTTCTTTGTCACCTACATGGCAAATAGGTCAATTTATAGTACCGAATTTGTGTCGGAAGATGACAAAATTGAGAGAGCCATCTCGTCCATCTCGTTCCATGATTCTGAAATCATTTGGTTTTCCATGTCACGAGTATTGGATGGCTACATGTTTACGAATATAGCAACCGGGTTTGCTTCCTTCTCCTGAAGCCATATTCGGTGTTCTTCTTTTTAATCTTTTTTAAAAAAATTTACGAAAATGTAGTTTTTTTTATCCACAAAGGATTACTTGATCAGATGTTTGTGTGGAGAAATGTTTTAAACATTTATACATAGTAAATTATCATCAAGTATGAGATTTTTTATAGAGCTTTTTTGGTGTTCAAACTTGATCTTTGAATTTTCTGGGAATTTTTGTTTTTTTTCCTTCTTTGGAGTGTTGTGATTTTCTTATTATAAATGAATTGAAATAAATCTAATGACATTAGGAACTGAAGATGGTACCTGAGAGTAGGCTTTTGTGATTGGAAATGGTGATTTTATCATCGGATTTTTGTTGTGATGAAATGCTGGAAGAGCCAGTTATATGCTATTTGTGAAAAATAATGTCCATATCTTGAACTTCTGGTGGACATTTATTTAGTTCTTTAACCGCATATGTGCACTTTATTGAAGTCCTTTCTTTTCCTCTTTCTAAAGGAGTAGTAGCGTTTCAATTCTTGATAGAGGGCTTTGCTTTACTGATGTTTTCATTTTAAGTTAATATTTGTTAAAATATCTTTTTGCTGCAATTTCAATATTTTTTATTTTCAATTAAACACTGAATTAGATGCGCTTTTGAAAATCAGCTCATTGGAGGTTTTTGCTTGTGGTAGGATTGGGATCTGGATCTTGAATGTTTATAATAGGAATAATCTTCTCTCTAGATATAGACGCCATCATTTGAGTGAATTCTATTGCTGATGCTGTGCATCTGAACTGAAATTTCATTATTTTGTTATGAAACCAACCTGGTTCCCACTTTTTTCATGTGTGTTCATTTTTTTATTATCTTGCTTAAGTTTCCTTATTAGTTCTATCATTGGTTTAATTTATTGAGCTCTAATTGTTGTCCTCCTTGCCAAATGTTAAGCAGTGTGCTTTGGGGACTTGAATGATGCTCGAATATAATTGAGGGAGTTTGGCTTCTTGTCACTATTACATATGTTCTCGGAGTTTGGAATATACTCCTACATCTTGTTGAATGTTATGGCATTTTATCGAAAGTCATACATATGATGAGCTGGTTGAATTTAAAATGGATTTCAATCAAAATTTCTCAGATTCATTTGTTTGGTGTGGACCACCTGATGCGCTATTGCTTTCTGTGTACTAATGGTTCGCTTGGCTTATTAGATGTGTGTGAACTCCATTACTTGTGATGTAGTGTCATATAGATATTGACATTGCACGTGGAATAAATGTGATGCATTTACATCCACATTAGTTCACCCTTTGCCAACTTACTTTGAACTAATACTTAACATCCAAAGGTTAAAATATGGTTGTTGTTTAAAGTATTCCAGTATGTTTGTAAATGGTACATATTCACTGTGTCGTGTTCCTCTGAACGTGATGGAAATATTCTGCTATTTGTATGATTGTATCTGATGGTATAATGGTATATGTTTCAAAACGTTAGAAATAACACAGTTCGAATATATATATTAATGATGTTTGGTTGTGTATTCGTCAAGTACATTGGTTTTGTTTCATTCATTTTGAGCTGACTAGAACTCAGTGTCTTTTTATCAGGGCGTGTTATGGTGTATTGAGATTCATCATGGAAAGTGGGGCAAAGGGATGTGAGGTATCTGTCAAAAGATTTTTCTCTTCTTTTCTTTACCATATCATAATCATTTGGCTGATTTTTAATGCTGTTACCTCTAGGTTATTGTGAGTGGAAAGCTCAGGGCGCAGCGTGCCAAATCCATGAAGTTTAAGGATGGGTACATGATATCTTCTGGTCAGCCGGTCAACGAGTACATTGACTCTGCTGTGAGGCATGTACTCCTGAGACAGGTTAGTTCCTCCGCTATCCGAGAAATTCCTTTTCCCTTGCTTCAATCTTTGTCTATCTTCTAGTGATTTTTCAATTATTTGTCAAATTATGTCACCATGTTTCTATTTGAAGATGGTCATTTAGCCATATAATTAATTTTGTGGACATCTTTAAGCTCAAGCATGCTAGAAGCCGTCTTTTAATACCGATTTCCATGAGCGTATTTGCATCTACTATGGTCACTTGGTTGGCTTCTAGAAACCATGGATAAACTGTTAACCAGTATATGTGAAACTAAGAGTTGTTTGTTCCCAATTGTGCAATAAAAAAAGATGTGATGGCCGCTATGAATGGTTGCACTTGATTTTTAGAAACTATCAAGTATATATACACATTATATACTGATCAATTGAAATAGGCAGCTCATACAATTTAAATCATATGAACTGATGATTATAGCTGTGCATACATTGCATTTCTAATGAACATGCAAGTGATTTGTTCCAGTACCTCCTATTCACACTTTATTTTATATCCCTGTATAAGTTATTGTTCTACATGTTGTCAGGGTGTTCTTGGTATCAAAGTGAAGATCATGTTGGATTGGGACCCCAAGGGTAAGCAGGGGCCGACCACGCCACTGCCAGATGTGGTCACAATTCACCAACCGAAGATGAAGAGGAATACATCAGGCCTGCAGCCATGCTTCCCACTGAAATTGAAGTCCCCGTGGCTTAAATTCAAATATCCAACTTGCTCCTTGAGAGCTTCTATTTTGTTTGAAAGTAGGAGCCTTTGGTTTCATCCCTTTTTTTGTAATGAATGTTTGTTGGGGACATTTAGTTTCTTTTGGAGGTTGAATTATGTCATAGAAAAGCAATTGAGACAGTTTTGTTTGTAGTAGGGGTGGCATGCAAATCTTTCTAGATCCCATTGGAATTTGGAAAATGATTTTTTTTTGTGTGGAATAGTGGGGTGATTTGGATGTATGAATCCTCTAATGGAGTTTATAGGAAAATAATTATTAATGGTGTGCAGGGAAAATATATTTTAACTCTGCTTTGATATTTAAATATACATGCTTTCCATCAAAATTGTGATATTTTAATGTAGGTAGTTAGCATGCAATTCTTTCATGTTTTGATGTATAATATAATAAAAATTAATTCATATGGACCCAATGAAAAATTATATGTTTTTTTATTTTACTAGATTGTGGCTTTTTTTCTTTTCTTTTTTTTACCTTTCTTTTCTTTCCCAACAATTATTTCATGGGTTAAAACATTTTTTTCCATCAAGTGCGTTTGAATATGAGGTTGAGACACTTAAAATCTATGTTTTAAACAATTTTGAAAAATTATGTTTTATTAAATTTTCAATTGTTAGAAAATTTTTAGTTTTTTAAATGAAGAATCTATCTAAACTCGGACTCTTAATTAAAATTCAAGAAAGAAATAAATTTATTTGTATAGCATTAAATTTAATTGAGCAACCAGAGAACTAATTTTATGAGCATGTAGTATAACATTTCAGATTATATATAAAAATAAAATAATGATATAAATATATATATTTCAATGTGTTATTAAACAGTGTATCCCAACTAAATCATCGGATTTTTATTGAAATTGATATGAATTATTAACTGGAAGAAATATGTTAAGATTAAATAATAATTCATAACTCATAAAATAAGATAGAGATACAAGTTCACAATTTCACATGCCCATAAAGCAGTAGTTGGTGATAGATCCTCCAATTGGTTTTTTTAAATATAGTAAAATTAAATATCAAAATTTATCCAAAGGCACTCACTAAAGTATTTTCATACATGCGCATTTCAAGTGTTACCACCAATAACACATAACCCCAATTGCTCCATTTATATTTCACCAAAAAAAAAATTGCTCCATTTATACACTTGCATGATTGTATCAGCCAAAATGCGTGCAATTGCTCCATCAATGAGAGAGATCTATTTCTAGTCAGGTACACAAAACAAAATCAAGTGCTCTCTTATACTTGTTATTCCTGCATTTGTCCCCCATCATTTAAAAAGTCTCCCCACTATTCTATCCACCCATTTATGCCTAGTTTTCTTACTCAGATATTTTTATTTTTTGGGCAGCAATTGAGAATCATAAGAAAACGACTTGGGAGTTGTGGGTGATAGCACGCGTGCTTTTGTTTTGTCCCAAAAAATAAATAAAAATTAAATAAAAGTTCTTGAGGTCATAACAGCCTGGAGTCCACCATTCTACGCCACTGAAACTGATCATAATCATCTCAGTGTATAGTGGGTGTAATGAATCCATATTTAAATAAAAATTATCTGTTATGGGCAGTGATGTTTTGTTAAATAAAACATATAAATCAAACTTATATAAATTATTTCATTAGAGTATATATTTTGATGGCGAATGTTTAATGGTATGAAATATGTATATTTTGAAATAGTTAAAACACGTGGAGACTACATATATTGCTGCTATTTAATATTAATATACTAAAAGTTAAAAGAACAAAAAAAAGTTATTTTATGATGCAAGAAAGATTAGATGTGTACAAAATGGATCAATGTGATGGTTCCATTTATCAACGATGGATATCACATCAGCACATCAATTATATGAGACACTTTTTTTTAATGAAAACCAATCTGAAAGAGTTATTTGGATTTTGAACTCCAGCTGACCTTGTTATTCTGAGACGTGTAGAATTTGATGTCTAACAAGTACTTGGCATTGGTTATCCATAGCATAATGAACCCCATTGAATTGACTTCAATAACATATGTTATGTTTTGACAACTTCCTTCTTTTTTTGTGCTACCGCAGGTATTCCAAACCCTTCAAGGCAATGACTCATTCTTTGGGTGTCCGCAATAAACCACTAGTAAATTTCACTACAATCTACAGACGCATTGGTAAGTCGGGAGTGGGAATTGAACACGCGTCAATGGAGAGCAAATTCATGATGCTAGTCAATTCACAAAGACTCTGGTAGGTACTGTGTTAAACTATTTTCTACTGGGGGTACTTTATACTGTTATCTATAACAAAACTAGACTTTCTGGCAACCTATTCAATAACAGTAAGCTGATAGGGCTCGAGAGCAATGATAGGTCTCTTACAATGGGTTCAGACTCCATAAAGTTGACATGAGGAACAATCACTATTGTATCAAATTGGCTTGCAATAGCCTTAATGAGCAAATATTTTGTGTTTTGACTTTGCGACTTGCAAGCAAAGGAAGCATGAGTGTGACTGCCAATACATGTGGATCACATAAAAATGTGATGTCAATGGATGCAAACTAAGGAAATATTGGATGCTGTTAACATTAGTGCAAAAGTTACATAAGAGTTTTTCATTTTTCATTCCACTAAACAGATCATACTATTAGCTGATGATATGGAGTTTGAATTTTGAACCATTAACGAAAATGCGACGAAGGGGGGACGACATAGTTGGGCAGATTGTCAATTGATTAGATAACAAGTTTCGACACAAATGGGATATAAAGATCATTAGAGATCATGACCATTTAAACACTATGATTAAAGGGAGAAAAGAAGTGAGGGTAAGGGAAAGTGGCCTCATTGAGGTGTCTATTTTTATTTTGTTGAGTGAACTAAATATATGAGAACAGCAATCGATTGATGGTTTTTTTTTTAAAAAAAAAAGGTTTGAAGACTCATGTAGAGAAGATGACCGGATCCTTTGCTCTGATTTTCTATACTTGTATCTACTAGACTTTGTTTATGGGATGCCATGTGTAATCTTTAAAAATGGATGGTCACAATCAATCATCTTTTTTTTTCTTCTTTCTTTGAACATTTCACACACACATCATTTATTTCATCTAATTGAGGGATGCATCTAAAAATAGATCCCCTAAATAACCGTAAACCATGTGAAATAAATTATGTGTGCGTTAAATGTTCAAAACAAAAAAGGGGGGGGGGGGTGACCAAGTGTGACCGTCCATTTTTAAAGAGTACACATGGCCGCCCATAAATAAAAGTACAAGATCCCAACCCCATAATATAACTCTTGAGTGTTGATATACTATACCATTATAGAAAATAAATTGAAATAAATTGGTGGATGAAGAAAGAAAAAGGTTTGACTAATAAAAGAGCATAAAAAACGGGTGTTTTTCCACTTATCATTAAAACCATTGACCTTTTAAAAAGGATTAATGAAAGGTGACAAGCTTTAATCTAAAAATAACAAGATTGGAAAAAAGTTTGAAAACTAGCCTTTATTTTCCTCAAGCCCACCTAGGAGAGATCCCCCATTTTGAAATAAATTAACTAATGAATTGACTAATTAATGATATCAACAGACACATTTTTTTTTAAACCGTGCAGCACTCGAATTACTTGTTGAGTCACAATTCTTATACATGTGGCTGTGAATCAATTCATAACTTCAAATGACCACCATGTTATTTTCCAATGAATCTTCATCAATACTAATACCAGTTAGAACAGAAGGAATTGAAGTAATTGATAGATAAACAAACTAAATGCATTATGGTCTCTTTCTTGTACAAATCTTTGACAAATCAATGTCACGTTAGAGTCGTCTCACTGTAACTCTGTATTGTAAATCATATAAATATAAATAATCACATATATAAATAAAATAATAAGCAAAAAATGAAAAATGTTAGACAATCCAGCATGTACAATTCCAAGTGAACTCATCACAGCTTTTTTTTATGTATATAATTCATGGAGCGAAGTATAATAATAGTATATAGTTGCACTATATGCACTCATATAAGAGAATAAAAAATTACACGTTTCATGTGATATTGTAAATGAAATCTACATATAGAAAAAAAAACTATAATCTAATTTAATTTTGTATAAAAATGCTGATACACTTAGTCTGTTTTGTAACCATATCTACAACATAGAATTGCTCCTAGTCTTTTATATATACTTCGCTATTTTTTTCATTTTTTTCAAAGAATAAGATACACTAACATCTCTTAGTGTATATATCACTTTTTATAATAGCATGTATTTTAATTGATGGATATATATTTTTTTTTTACAAAAATCTCAATAAAAATTGTAGACGGAGCTGCATACTGGACTGAAGTACTATTTTTCTTTTGTGTAAAATGTGTAAAATTCACATGGCATGGGAGATGGAGGGCCCCAACCAAGTAAAACTTTTTGGGCCAAATTAGTGAAACCAATCCTCACTTCCTTACAATGAACCTAAACAAGGCACTCAAAAAAATGGGGGCACATCAGACACTATAAATTGTGGTGGGTGGTGGACACTCCACAGCACAGCCCCCTCTCCTCCAAATGGGATCTCCGCACGCTCGACAGCATCCAGTCACGTGCGGGCCCCTCCCAAACACAATCCATAATATACGTCCATCCAATGTTCCCTCCCCCTCCAGATCATGCCACGTGTACACCAGAAAGAAATCACGCCGTGTCTCTTCATGCAAATCTCATGTTCCGAAGCACGTGTTCTCTCACACTGGAAAGCTTATAAAAAGGTGGCCACTCTTTCTTCTCACTATATATATTGAAGCCCTTCTAATTGTGTTCTTCACATAACTCTGGTTCTTGTTGGTTTTTCTCTCTCTCTTTTTTTTAAAAAAAAAAGAAGAAGAAGGTTTGATTTGATAGAATGGGTGAAGTTGTTGAGGTGTTCCACATGAATGGATTCAAGAGCAGCCATGATGATCATGAGAAATGTGGATGGTATGATGAGATCATTGATGATGATCTCAAATGGTCCTTCGCTTTGAATAGGTTTGTGAATTTATTTTTGTGTTATGGTTGTTGATTTTTTTTAAAGTAAGAATTTGAGTTCAGATCCTTTGTTTAATGAAAATCAGTGCATGTATATTTTAATTTTTTTTGGAATTAACTACATGACACTCATTGATTGAATTAACATTTTTATTTATTTATATTTGTGGATTAGTGTATTGCATAGGGGGACTAGTGAGTACCAAGAAATAGCTCTCCTGGACACAAAACATTTTGGAAAGGTCTGGTTGTTTTAGATCTTCTTGAACAATATTTTATTTTGGTTGTATATCATATTGTTGTTATAGTACATATAACCAAATCTCTCTTCTTCTTTTTTTGATATATAGATATTGGTGATTGATGGAAAGATGCAGAGCGCAGAAGTGGACGAGTTTATATACCATGAATGCTTAATCCATCCACCTCTTCTTTGCCACCCCAAGCAAGTCTTTTTATTTATTTATATATATTTCAAGATAAATATATAATTTTTATATAATAAATTAATTTTTCTTGGTGTATTTTATTCATGATTTCCAGTCCTAAAACTGTATTTATAATGGGAGGTGGCGAAGGGTCTGCTGCAAGAGAAGCACTGAAGCACACAAATATAGAGAAAGTGGTCATGTGTGATATTGATCAGGTACTGTTAGATAAGTTTTCTAACATTTCATTTAAAATAGCTTTTGAAAATAATTAACTTTTCAAGGAACAGGACCGCAAGGATCATATTTTTGTGAAGATCTTTCAAAAACTGATTTTTATAATTAAAAGTTATGGCTTTTGAAAGTAATTTAGATCAAGTATGGTTCCTATAAATGCGTGAATATCTAAAAGTTGTTCAAACCCGTTTTCAAACGCTGCAATGATCTTCGTTTGCAGGAAGTGGTCGATTTCTGTAAGAGACACCTGACGGTGAACCATGATGCGTTCTGCGACGAGAAGCTTTGGCTTATTATAAATGATGCCAAGTGAGATGATGCATATATGCTTCTCTTTTTCACTCTCATTAATTATCTCTATTGGTGGTGTAATAAATTGATGTTGTTGTAGATGATATATGTTTCTATTTGTTTGTTTGCTTAGGCACTTTTCATGGTTGACCACCTGAGTCACCGACTAATATAAAGATTTTTAGAATTTATTGTAAGGAGAATAGAAACGTAAAATAGATTATGGTCTATCATGATCTTAAATCGGGATTAGTGGGACCTTACACTAAATTTTAAAAGGGACCTTATCATATGATATTTACTATTTAAAAATAAATAAAAATAACATTTTTCATTATTATAAAAAGTAGAAGACTTTTTGGACTTAGGGGTCACTGACCCTGTAAACCTGTATTTGCATCTAAAAGTTACATCATAAATATGTAAGGGGAAAATTCACTCAAGATCCAACTTTTAGTCTCTTTCTTTTCCTAAGATATGCATGATTCCTGTGAAATGTAATTAGATTCATGTACATTTCAAATGAAAACATATACCTCTTGTTACTTATGGAAATGAGAAGAAATAGGACTAAAATATGACTGGTTAGAACTTTACACAATCCCAGAAAGATTTCTATTGAAATAGGTAATAAGTGCCAGACTTCTAGGCAATGCTTTATTCAAAACAATACTCACATGTTATTATCCTTTTAAGGGCTGAACTAAAGAAGAGGGAGGAGAAGTTTGATGTGATAGTTGGAGATTTAGCTGACCCAGTGGAAGGAGGACCTTGTTATCAACTCTACACAAAATCCTTCTATGAAGATGTTCTCAAACCAAAGCTAACAAAAGGGGGCATCTTTGTCACTCAAGTGGGTACCCTTTAAATCATATACACAAATCTCCACTTTGTCATAATAAAATCAACTAAATCACATATCCATCCCAATATAGGCTGGACCTGCTGGTGTTCTCACTCACAAGGAGGTCTTCTCATCCATATACAACACCCTCAAGCAAGTCTTCAAATGTAAGTTACATTAACTATTTGAAAAGATAGCACATCTGTTATCATGTCACATCATGTAAGTGAGATCTGCTACATCAATGTTGCAGATGTGCTACCATACACTGCTCACGTGCCATCCTTTGCAGATACCTGGGGCTGGGTAATGGTGAGTGACACAAGTTTTTCATGCACAAATGTGTACTTAATCAGATGGAAATACCAAATTAAGACTAATGGTTATAACCTATGTTTTTGACAAGGCCTCTGATGAACCATTCGCACCGGACTCCGAATGCATCGACGACAGGATTAAGGAGAGGATATATGGAGAGCTGCTTTACTTGAATGGTGACAGCTTCATCTCCTCCACAACCATGAACAAGACTGTCAACTACTCGTAAGCAGAAATTATTCTTATTATTATCATTACTGATATTGTTATTCTTATTGTTATTATTGATATTGTAGTTCTGTTTTTTGTGATTTTAAACTCATATTGATGGCACTGATGACATTGAAACATCATAGGCTGTCGAACGAGACACATGTATACACAGAGGAGGACGCGAGGTTCATCTATGGGCATGGAAGGGCTCATCAGGGCTGAGGAGGAGGAGGATCCACCCATGTTTTTTGTATAGAAAGAGAGATTTGGTGAAGAGTTTGGCCTAGACATCAGCATGGATGGTTGTGTCCATGTCTAGGAGTCTAATGCAAATTCTTTGCTCTTTTGAGACTGTGATACAGAAGATGTGGTGGTGTATTTTTCCATGTTTGTCCTAAAATGTGGGAAAACTTGTGTAACCTTGAGGAAACTATAGCTCTCTATCAATCTTATATTAATATTAGTTGAATCTATGTCTACATTAGTTAATTGTAACTATATCTTTCTTATAATCAGGAGATGAAGAATTGAGTACACCATTCTATCTAATTTGTCACAAATCAGAGATTTTTAAATATGAGATATTTAGTTCTGCTTGGATCTAATTTATTCAATCACCCATATTTAATTCTACATTTTTCAAAAAAATAAAAAAATCACAATGTTAATTATATCACTGCAATCAACCATTCATGGCTGTTTTAACAAAATTATTTTGTTTTTTAGTATAAAAAAAATAGTTCTAACCAACTGAACTATTTTATATATGAAAAATCAAATGTATTTATAACAAATTAAACCCAACTTTTTCTGGACTGTCGGATAACCACGGACGCGAGGTCCATCAAACCAACGGTGATCCAAACCCCAGACGCGTCAATGGACCCCACTCTGTTCCCTGAAACAGAAACCTATAAAAAGTCAAAAACTTGTTGTCTCAAATCGAACACGCATTTCCAATCCAATCGTCGATCAGACAAACCCTAATTTTCTCGATCGGGGAAGAAACGATGGTGAATCTGACGCCGAAGGCCATCGATTCGGTGATGAGTGGCGACCTGAACCTGAAGCCGGTCGTGCAGGTGCTGGAGATCAAGCTCATCGCGAATTCCAAGGACAGGTACCGGATCCTCGTCTCGGACGGCGTGTCCACTCAGCAGGCGCTCCTCGCGACGCAGATCGGCGACCGAGTGAGGGCCGGGAACCTCCGCAGGGGTTCGGTGGTGCAGCTGATCGAGTACATCTGCAGCACTGTCCAGAATCGCAAGTGAGTGATCTTCGATTCTTCATTTCCCTTTTAAGATTCTTAATTGTTGATTTATGAGTCTGAAGAATCACTTGTCTTTTCGAAATTGTGGGAATAGATTGTTGAGAATGCGGAAAATTTGCTTGAATTTGAATAATTATTTATCACAGTTTGTTTTTCTTATGATACAGATGAAGGTTTGTGTTAGTTTGATATAATTATCTTGAAAACCTTATTTCTTTGGTATTTGATGAACTTGACTTGTAGTCCCTTTGTAAATTTAATGAAATGGTGAGATTTTGTTATATAGGGGAAAAATGTGAGATTTGCCTGTTCTATGCTAGATTGGAGTCAAACTCGATCAATTTAATTGTTTTGAGGTGCTGTTGGTCTTATAAAAGTTCTCAATGAGCCAACCATTAAGATAAAAAAAGAAAGAAAAAGAAGATAGTTTGGATTTAGAATTGTAGAACAAAAAAAGGTACTTGACGTTAAGAGACCTAACTTAAAAAAAAAAAAAACAGAAGAACGAAAATTATTTCAGTTGATGACACTCTTCGCATGCTGCATCTTTTTTTTGTTGTGTCAGATAAGACAGATTTCATTATGACGAATGTTGGGTGTTTTAAAAGTAGTAAATTTGTTTTGATACTCCGGGTAACCTTTGTTTTTTAACTTACTGTTGTGGTGGTTCCTTGTACAGGATCATTGTTGTTCTGAACTTGGAAATTATAATCACTGAGTGGGAGATTATTGGAAACCCAAAACCTTGTCCAGGAGCAGAGTCAATCTCTCAGAAAACAACAGATAATGAAAATGTAATGCAGTCGAAAGGTGTATCATTGAATGGGACATCTTCTTCAGTTCCTCCTCCAAGGGTTCGAACTAATTCCAGGATGATGAACAACAAAAATAATGCTCCCAACTTTGGCCCGGTGGTACAACCTTCTTACAAGCCTCCTCCGAGCTACAAAGGCCATGGTGCAATCACAAAGAATGAAGCCCCCGCACGGATAATTCCTATAGCTGCTCTGAACCCTTACCAGGGGCGATGGGCCATTAAAGCTCGAGTGACGGCTAAAAGTGAGATAAGACGATACAACAATGCACGGGGTGATGGGAAGGTCTTCTCCTTCGACCTTCTCGACGGTGATGGAGGAGAAATTAGAGCGACCTGCTTCAATGCTGTTGTTGACCGTTTTTTCGAGGTAGTTGAAGCCGGCAGAGTGTATCTGATATCGAAGGGAAGCTTGAAACCTGCTCAGAAAAACTTCAATCATCTCAAAAATGAGTGGGAGATATTTCTCGAGGCAACGTCCATGGTGGAGCCTTCTCCAGATGAAGATACATCAATACCCCAACAACAGTTTGATTTTAGATCGATAGATGAGATTCAGAATGTGGAGAACAATTCTATCGTGGATGTTATAGGGATTGTTGTGTCTGTGAACCCTTCTGTCACTATATTGAGAAAGAATGGCTTGGAGACACAAAGAAGGATTTTGAATATGAAAGACATTTCCAGCCGAAGTGTCGAATTGACCCTTTGGGGTGAATTTTGCAACAGAGAAGGCCTTGAGCTTCAACAGATGGTTGATTCAGGGTTTTCCCCTGTTTTGGCGTTGAAGGCTGGGAGAGTGAATGATTTCAGTGGGAAATCGATTGGGACAATTTCCTCCACACAGCTTTTCATCAATCCTGAATTCCCTGAAGCCCGTCGCTTGAGAGACTGGTTTGATACAGGTGGAAAGGATGCAGCCACTCACTCCATCTCAAGGGATGTAGCTCCGGGCACAAAGCAGAATGAGATTCGTAAATGGGTTTCTCAGATCAAAGAAGATGGCCTTGGACGATCAGATAAACCTGATTGGATAACAGTGAAAGCAACAATTACATTTATAAAAACTGATAATTTCTGCTACACTGCATGCCCCTTGACGATCGGAGATAGACAGTGTGGTAAGAAAGTGACTAGGTTGGATGACCGAGGAAAATGGCGATGTGACAGGTGCGACAAGGAGTTTGAAGATTGTGACTATCGGTATTTGCTTCAGATTCAGGTGCAGGACCATACGGGATTGACTTGGGTAACTGCATTTCAGGAATCTGGAGAGGAGATCTTGGGTTGCTCGGCAAAGGATCTCTACTTTTTGAAATATGAAGAGCAAGATGAATTCAGGTTTGGGGAAATAATCTGCCGTAGTTTGTTTGAGCAGTACCTGTTGAGGCTCAAGGTCAAAGAGGAAATGTTTGGAGATGAACAGCGGTTGAAAATCACGGTTGTCAAGGCAGAAAAAGTGGACCCTTCAGCAGAAAGCCGATATCTACTCAATCAAATCGCCAAGATTATGTGCTAACTCTGAGATAGAGGATAATGGACCTCAGTGGAGATTGTGATGCCTATAGGAGTGTGACTGATCTCTGTACCCTGAAGAATAATTGGCTTCTAGGCATTCCTTTATCAATTGTTATTCATTCATGCAATTTTGGTCATTTTATTGAAGAAAAGGTTTTGTTGGGAAATAAGATTACTGCCATGATGGATATATTTCGCAAATAAAGTGGTGATTCCATTCGGAAAGGAATACTGAATCTGGTGGATGACACAAGAACAGATAGTTGCTCCCTTTTCCTTTGAGCGATGTTATAAGTATAGGCTGTGGAGAAGATCCAGTTCTTTTCTACATATACCATAGAATTAGGCGAACTAGGGTTATATGCCTTGCTTTATAATAGGGCAAACATTAGGCATTTTTCCTTAATGAAAATAAAATTTTGAATTTTTTTCCCTGTACATTGTTGTTTGAGGTTGTATTGAAAATCTTAACACGAGACATTTTGTGGCACTCCTCTACTTGTTTATTTTCTTCTTTCTCCAGAGTCGGTAATCCTTTGTTGACTGGCAAGTGATTTCCTCTACACGGATGTCAATTTTGTTAACAACAGTGAAACAAGAACTAAGATGGAAATTTGTTCTAACTTATGGAAAAATCATAAAGCATTTTCTTTTGTATTTCAGGCAGTTGTGTATGCAAGCATATGTCAATCAACTTGAGAAAATATGTAAAAAAAAGTTCTCTCTGGACACTATTGACAAGTCTGATTTCAGTGCCAGTTAGGTGTATTCATTCAAGCATGATATCATTTAAAGTCTGATTTGTTTGGAAAATAAACAGATCTCAAAAATTTCCATCTGTGGTATTAAAAAAATGCTGCGAGGATCATTGTGTTGTTGCCCTCGCTGTTAATCACTTCAGTGTAGAATGACCAGCTCTTGTTCTTGATTCTAGTCTTTACATGTGATGGCTGGTGGATAAGAATGAACTTCTTGGTATGTGACTTAAGTGAGCACATGAAGTGGTCTACTCGCAGGGGTTTCCAATATGACTCATGTTTTTTTGGAGGTAAGTTCTATACTCTGTTTGAGTTTAATGTTGGTGCTGAATTGCTAGTCGGTCTGGGTAGAAGATGTCTCCCTTTCTTTCTCCTTTTTTCTTTTATTTTTGCTTATATTCAACTAGGAAGTTTTTTTTATATATATATTTGTGTTGTCATTTTCTGTTCCCTTAGTTGTTTTTGTGTGAGACCTTGTTCTCACTTATGAATTTAGACCTGAACAAGCAATGCTGATTCTCTAAGAGTGTTGTTCCCATTTTCTTATTTCCTGCGTTAATGTTGCTTTAGGATAGTCTTTGGATATAACCATACAAAATGCATGAATCTTTTGTTAAGATGCTGCCGTTGAGTAATGATTTCGTATGTATGTATTGATTAGCATATACCAAGTGATCATCCTCAAAACATGACATACATAAGAACTTGAACATAAAGTCATAATATATTGGAAATTGTTTAGAAGTATCACTATAATATATGCTTGCTCTATAAAGGTTATATGACTGCCATGTATGGTGTTTATTGCCGGGTTTTGAAAATGTGGGAAAGAACAACAAATCCCTGCAGACTAGGTTTTCTCATGCACCTGTGTGGATGATAATGGATCTTGGAATTAGGTATCCTTTAATCTGAATTGCATCACACTTCAATTTTAGATCAGCAGATAGTTTTTTGAGTGACACGAAATTAAGACTTCGGAGAATTGAATGTCAGCAAATTGCAGTATTTTTGTTTAGGAAAATCCCCATTCTGTAAGCCTACATTTGAATGTCCATAAACAGAAGACATATTTTCCATTCAGCCGTTCCTCTTATTCTTGCTTTTAGTCCTGCAACTGATGCAGAGCAGCTGCTTTAGGAAGGAATTCTCCTTTTTGAATTTTGTCATTCCTCCTCCAATATGATGCCCATAAAATGTTATAGAAAAAACTGTTTCGATGCTATAATACTCCTCTTGATAAAACTACCATGCTTGTTTATATGCTAACCATACACTTGATCAAGTTTAGCAAATGCAATATGAGAATCGTCATGGCTGCACGAGTGCACCACACACAACCACAGGGTCATCCAGAGAAGAACAGTCTGCTTACTGAATATGTGTATCTAGATTCAAATACTTAAGTAGACCTAAATTGAATATTTCAATCGTGCTTATTAGTTACATGCAAGTTCAACAAGATCGAATACACTCCTCTAAGTGGCATAGGCAAAAACAAGTTCTTGTATATTTAAGAATTCAGCATCCAAAGGTCGAAGATTAACGAACTTCACCCCCACATAACAATGCTGTTCATCCTATCTCCTTAGTCCATTGGTAAATTATTGTTTAATCTCTTTCATGTTTACAAATATCTCTTTCAGGCTACTTAATTATCATTCTTGTATTTATTTACACTTTTTTTTTCCATTCAGAAAAGATGAAGGCACCCAAATCCCATATTCCCATTGTATTCAGAGCAGGTACCATTTTTTAACCAGATGATGCAATGTTTTAGAGAAATCTATGACAGGATGAAACATTTGAATCATTCTTTATAAGTTACAGGTCTAATGAAACCTATCATATCTCATCCAATCTGTTCATATCTCTCCCCAATTTACCAGTCATAGATTCCGCAAACCAAAATAGCTTCTTTGAAGTGCTACACGAGAGTGATACATCCACATTAGCATGCATGTTTTGAACTAACCCATCAATGCTTTAAAACACATCTCATTATAAAACTTTTATAATTATCATCATGAACACCACCAAATCAAACCAACGTTAAAAAAAAATAAAACACACATAACGTATTTGAATTACAAACACAATTTCCTCATAATTCAATCTCTGGAAATTCAGGTCCGCTTGACAGGGTCGAAGTTGGAGACACCCACAACAGCCCCAACGATGACCGTGAGCACAACCCCGCCTGCGACGATGCTGAAGAGGAAGTTCTTGAGGGAGGGAGACACCCCGGCTGAGCCGCCTCTGCGATGTCAGGGAGGACCATGGCGGCGGTCAGAGCGACTGCGGTGAGCCCAGTCACCGCCT